>WSUE01000026.1:134149-221920 GCA_019633535.1 Tulasnella sp. JGI-2019a
CCTGTATGTGACGCATCTTTTATTAGTAATGAGGCGACGCTGACATCGTTTCTAGGGCGCGATGCGAAGAAATTGCATCAAGCTATGGCAGGGTTAGGTACCAAAGACATCTTGCTGATCATGAGGTGCGCCCTCTACACCTCGTTACGCATAAACCCTTGCTTAAGATTTTATTCGTGCCTCATCAGACTCGTTCGAGCCCACTGGGATCCCGTTCGTTTCGCCGCTGTGAAGCAAGCATACCAAGCAAAGTACCACACGTCGCTGTCCAGCGCTGTCTCGAAAGAGACTTCTGGTGAGTGCGCGCTCTTCTGGGAGGCACCCGCCCAGGCACTGATTATTGAGATAAAATCCGGCTACAGGTGATTATCGCGAGGGTTTGGTGACTTTGATTGGTTGATTGCCGTGCTGGTGGTACGTTCCCTCGTCGAGCGTGGCTTTTCTGAGTATATTCCCAATTTTTATCAGAGTAGCTTCTACCCGATACCTGTATTTAATTCTCGTCTCTTCATTGTTAAAAATGAATCGAAATCGAATAAAATAAAAATTGGTTTGAGGTTTTTTCCGAGCCTGCTGGCAAGGAACGCAAGAGGTAGCAGTTAACAGCCACGATTGCTGACAAATCAGGATGTTCAGTCTGAGTCTTTCATAACCGCTGCCACCGTCGCACATGGCCACTTGCCCACATTTACACTTGCTTGCGTCTCTATCGCCAGCCAAACAACATCATTCCGTCCATAGAGAGGAATGCACGCAGTGCTTCGACAATCAGGTTTGTCGGCTTGTGTGCAACAAACGAAACGTATGGGCTTACCTGCTCCGCCGCAACCACAGGATCTACCAACGGGAGTGGATGTTTGTCTAACCTGCTTTAATGGTGGATGTCTCAGCGATGAGCGGCATCATGCCCGAACCCACTTTGAGAAGTCCGGCCATCCTTTCGTTCTCAATGTCAAACGCAAGTCAAAACCGCGTCCCGAAAGAGTGAGTTTTGACTCTACGTGGGCGCGTTGAGTAGCCCACATGCGAAAACTGAATCTTGGTCATGAAGGATGACAAGGAACCGCCGCTCAAGAAGCTGGCCATCTTCGAAGAGCGGGAGGAGGACAAATACGAGCATCAGACTACCCTCAAGTGCATGTCTTGTGGAGGGGTCGAGATTCCACCTGAAAATGATCCCAAGGTCAGGAGTTCTCTAACAAGTTTCTCGTGGATATCTGATGTCGTGATTCCAGATCAAGTCTCTTACAGATGGAGTTATGCATTCCATGTCCTCAGCTCGACAGTCAGAGGTCAAGGCATGGGAGGACGAGATTACCGCCTGCGAACATACTCTTATGCTTGATCAATCAGCATCCAAACCGATTGAAGCGAGCGGTATGTGACCGATCTTCATTTCAATACGGGTGCTTTTGAAGCAACGATGTCTCCTTTAGGACTTGCCCACTGCGGAAAATGTGAATTGAAAGAGAATCTATGGCTTTGTCTCACCTGTGGCCACCTCGGATGCGGCCGTGCACAGTTTGGCGGTGTGGGTGGCAATGGACATGGTTTGGCGCATTATGAAGAGAGCAAGCACCCTGTGAGCGTCAAACTGGGCACGATCACCGCAGAAGGCACCGCTGGTAAGCGCTTGAAATCTCCATGCGTCCCTCGTACACCACTTACGCCTAAAAACTATCTACTAGACGTTTATTGCTACGCGTGCAACGACTCTCGTATCGATCCTGAAATGGGCGCACACCTTTCCAGTTTCGGGATCAACATCCATACACAGAAGAAAACGCAGAAGAGTTCCACTGAACTGGTATGTAACCAGATAGTCAGGATATATCATGGAGCCTACCTGATAGGGAGTGTTTAGCAAATCGAACATAATCTCAATTTCGATTTCAGTCTCACAGGGGAGGATGGAAAGGCTCTGGAACCTGTGTACGGTCCAGGACTTACGGGGCTAGCGAACCTTGGGAACAGGTGAGAATCGCCTATAGAGCGTAGTCCACTCACGAAGCTCACTTGAGCCCTCCAGCTGTTACATGGCATCAGTGTTGCAGACTATCTTTGCACTTCCGTCTTTCCAACAGCGCTACCTGCCTACGGGACCGATGCATGCGCTCCTTTGTCCAGAGCCGCTTCCGGCTTCCTGTCTAGAATGTCAACTCAACAAAATAGCGGATGGTCTTCTCTCGGGACGATACTCCCACCCTCGGGGACGCGCAGATCCCAACGCCATCATGCACTCGCCCTTACAAGACGCCGCCGATCACACCGCGCCAGACTTCCAAGAGGGTCTCAAGCCTACGATGTTCAAGGCACTCGTAGGTAAAGGTCACGAAGAGTTCTCAACGATGCGTCAACAAGACTCGGAGGAGTTCTTTCAGCATCTGCTCAAGTCCATCCGACAGGATACAAAGAAAAAGGGAGGGAAGGAGGAAGACCAACCGACACAGGTCTTCCGGTTTGGTATGGAGCAGCGGCTTCAGTGCGGCAATTGCCACAAGGTCCGGTACCGAGTGGACGGTCAGGATTCCCTGAGTGTACCTGTACCGGCGATCGAAAAGCCGACATCAGCTCCTCAACAAGCGAATGAAACTCCGAAGGTGGAGTATGAACCGGTACTGCTCACTCAATGCCTAGAAATGTCGACGGGGATCGAAGCGTTGGAATACAGCTGTCCGTCGTGCGTCAAGACTGTCATCGCGCAAAAGTACGCCTACCGTTACCTTTGTCCAATATTTATCTGATTAATGCGCCTTGTTTGACCTAGGAGCGTCCGATTCTCGACCTTCCCAGATATTCTTGTTATCCATGCAAAGAAGTTCCAACTGGTTGGCTGGGTCCCACAAAAGCTTGGTAAGATAATGACATCCCCTCATCTGTTACAAGGGCGCCAGGCTAATATCAATAATCCCTCTAGACATACCCATCATATTCCCGTCTGACGATACACTGAGTCTAGATGGGTACCTCGGGAGAGGCAAGCAAGAAGGGGAGGTTGAACTTCCAGAGGATTCTGCCGCAGGTATGCATGCACCTACCACTTAGCTATGCAGATGCTGTGAACACTCACACGAAAGTGGTCCTCAAAGCTCCTGCGGCACCGAAGTTTAATGGAGCAGCGTTAGATCAGCTGCAAGCAATGGGTTTTGGTGTCAACGCATGCAAGCGTGCGCTGCTCGCGACTGGTAATGCCGATGCAGAGGCTGCAACGAACTGGCTATTCATGCACATGGAAGATCCCGGTAAGATCCGCGTGGACCATCCTTCATTGGGTCAAACTAATCAGGTCTATCATTTTGGCTACCCAGACCTCAGCGAGCCAGTCATTGCAGCCGGAAGCGGTCAAGGCCAGAGTGGGCCAGAGCCATCAGCCGACCAAATCTCTGGTCTCACGGATATGGGGTTCACCTCTGCCCAAGCTCGAAAGGCCTTGCGAGAGACTGGCGGAGATCCCGGGAGGGCCATTGAATGGTTATTCAGTCATCCGGATGACATGGGCGAGGAAGCACCGTCTGCAGGCCCAGGCGCGCCATCGACAGCGTCCAACCCAACGAATCCAGGAGGTTCAGCCATCCTACCAGCAAACTACCGTCTCAAGGCGTTCGTCTCGCACAAGGGTACTTCTGTCCATTCAGGCCACTATGTGGCGCACATCCGACATGACAAGGAAGGATGGGTTTTGTTCAACGACGAGAAAGTGGTCAAAGCCGATGCTGAGAGCATCAACACCCTGAAGCCTCTGGCGTATCTCTACATCTTTCAGCGGATGTGATAAGTAAGACTTGAAGCGAGAACACTTTGAAGAGCTATATACAATCTTTTGTTTGAAACATGACATAAAACCCAGAGGCAGAAAAAGAACCCAAGAAAGCAGTCTTCAAATCCAGATTTTACATTCATGGACATCTACTAGCGATGAAATCGACATGGTGTCATAGCGGGTGGGGTTGAGGAGCTATTCTCTCTAGCTTCATAATTCCCTCATATCTCCTGCCTTGTTCTGACCACGGCGGATACCGCACAGAGTGCAGTGAATCATTGGGACTAATGCTCTCTGCTGATAGCAGGGACTGTTGCGAGTAGTCAGGGAGGTCGTACAAATCATGAGGCGATCGTGTGGGGTACTGTGGATATGTGGCGCTGTGCAAGCTAACAGGCCGTCTTGCGGGACTCTCGTGGCCCGAGGAGGAAGGCGGCGGTGGGTCGTAAAGGGATGCGTTTATGGAGTGAGGGGATCCTGTGTGTGTGGAGATGCTCCGGAGCGGCGGATCGAATAGGGAGTCCTTATAGTCTGATGGACTGGGTTCAATCCCGCTGTAGCGATGGTTGGCGGGACTGGTGATTGGCGCCGGCTTTGGAGGACGCTGCTTGGCAAGCTCCCGTGACTGACGTTGGCGCCGTTGTAGGAATATAACAGCAAGGATTGCCAATAATATAAACGCCCCAGCTAGGCTGAGGCTTATGGCGAGAATCCGAGGTACATTGTTGGCGTGAGAGGTGGGACGAGCTGAATCGAAAAATGTCAATATAGGGCAGCACCAGGGAGAGTGATTCTGAAGACACACTACTTAGTGCATAAGCGTTCGCAGCACTGAAATAGCCAGATGTATTACTTGGCGGGCATTCCGCCCACTTTGGGATAGTGGTGCCAGAGGGCACTTGAAGGGGGTATCTGGGAAACGCCGTGGTCAGGAAGGCGCCACAAAACGGGAAACACCAGGATTCCACATACTTGTTCCCATCTGTAACATTTGTGGGACAGTTTTGTATCCAATCGGTCCAGCTAGAGAGAAAGAATTCAGTCAGATGCGAACCTTCAGTCTTGGGATAATTTTTGGAGAAAACTAACGACCCAACCTCCCCTCCTTGGCACACGGAGCACGCCGAGATAAGATTGTATGTGACAGGATTACATCTGCACACGTTGGAGGTCTCTGACGTTGGTGGGCTATAAGGACCAGTCTGGTGGCGCCGGGGAGATCTTTAGCCGCGTTGCATTTAGGCGCCCAGAAGAACAATGATCGACACTCACGTCGTTCAGAGCCGGTACAGTCCAACCTACACCATAGGAAAGGGATTTAGCTGCAAATCGTAGCACGTGAGGATGCACTTACTGCCTGTCACGCATTGTTTCTCCAGGCTTGACGCGACGATGCAAGGTGACTGGCTCATGTCGTTCTCCATCTGACAAAGGTCGGGTTAACGTTCTAGCTCTGTTCCTCGCATGTAATTCAGAACACATACCCATAGATGCTGCTGGTTGCAGACGGCAGCGCTCGTTTGGCTACGAGCTAGCGGGACATGTTGCATTATGACATGTAGCAAAATGATATTGGATCGTCTCCATTGTTGGCGCCCCATAATCGGTCAGGGGCGTCGAAGCGGTGGCTGGAAGGGAGCCTAACAAATGACGCCTGAGAGGACAGGTGTTCAAAGTTGTTGGCTCAAGCCATATAACACTTTCTGATGAGCAGTCCAATCGATAATTCCCGGCAATTCCCACAAAGACACAGCCTGGTGTGCAGGTTCGCCGATTACTCAAACGCTATCCGACCCTATGACCTCTTATAAGGTAAAGGGTCGGAGTAGATGAATTTCTGCTACCCTCGCTTGCAGATAAGCAGTGGCTGTGCAGAGGGTATCACAATGTAGTTTTCATTGCTTCGGACAATGATATGTACTCGTCCGTTACGTCTCCCTTAAGTAGCGCGTCTCTCCATTATCGTCCAGTCATCCATCGATATAAGCCAGTCTCACGCCTGCTCCGAAGATCAGCAGAAGACGTGGTTGATAGAAGCGCAGATTGTGATTCTCGTCAGGGACATGGCGGTGAAGATAGGTTCCTGACCGTCAACCCCAAAGCGGGCGGGGGGCTGAGATCGTATATCTTCAAGCCTCCTGATCAACACATGGATCCAAGCGTGGAAGAATGTGATCGCCTACCCCACTGTCGTTCCGTGCCCTTTCTGTTTCTCGATCCGGATGTCGAATTCCAACTCTCCAGTCTTGTCGTCCCACACAACCTTCGTATAATTCCGTGCTCCATAAACATACTTGTGCTTCGAAGCAGTGCCATCTGGATTCTTCAAGAACAGTGGGATCTGGGTATGAATGGGTTAGACGGGCCAAGATAACCGATGATTAAAATGTTAAATACACTGACCATAATCTCATCCGTTGAGGCGCCATGCATCGTCTTGTGCTTCTTTTCAGATAACGCATTAACCATCTTCAAGACTGTCGGCGGAGGGCCTGTGTTGACAATGGCGCTTGTGACAATGTTAAGCATGAAACGCGGATCGTGAGCGCGCCCCGGGTCGCCCGAGGTCCCCAAATGGCTACTGCGACCCTGCGACAGTGTTTTGAAGGCACCGACAGCGGCGCAATGGACTATGTATATATCATCTTGATTGGCAGGGGGTCGGATGTAGGATTCAGTCGTACTCTACTCACCATCACCACTGACGAAACTAATACGTAAACGCTGTGCCCTAGCCAGCGCTTGGCATCTCTCTACGAATGCATTGCGCTCTTTCTGTAATGACGCGTGTGAGCGACAAGAAGTTGGTATATCGGCGCACGTGTCGGACAGGGGCTCACTTTGTGACCTGCGGCTGTCCAATGATCGTTCCTGCGAGTTTCGGTGTGAAACAGGGGTTGAAGTGAGCACAGCATAGAGAACTCACAGATCGTCCAACAACTCGGCTGTGTGTGTGTGACAGAACTTGTCGAGTTAATATAAACGGGGGAGGATTGACACTGAGCTTCGCACGCACCGTCAGAATTAAACTTATTGGTGAGGCCAGCGAATGTAGTACCATTCTTGGCGAGCGCCAGCACAGGATTGAACTTGGAGCCTAAAGCTTTCTCCATGAAATTCATCCCTGATGTGTGAAAAGGATCAACGACCACACCTCGCACGAGTTGGAGGAATCCGACCACGCACGAGGGTATGCTATCGGTATCCCGAGGAGGATTACCAGATGTTCGGTTGTCGGTGGCAGCTTGGCGATCTGGTCAAAAATATGATCGTACGACGCCGGACTGCACACCTGGTCCAATGTCCGCTCTGCTCGGCCATCTAACAAGAGAATAGATACCTGAGGGCCAAGATACGACAGGATAGAGTGACCGGGATGAGGCACATATGACCCAGGACCTCCGATGATAGTAGATATGAAGGTGTGGCATCCGGGGTTCATAGAAACAGAGTTGGTCCCGTCGACATCATCTACAACAGAGGCACGCATGACGTTCGTCAAAAAATGAGAAGTCAAATCGACCTGGCTTACCAACGGTAAATAGCTGAAAAAGAAGAAACCAGAAGTAGCCCCTTCCTCCGATACTGTGATACCACGCCTGAGTACGGGTGCATTGGGAGAAGATGCGACAGGCTCACGTAGAGAAGATGGGAGATCTCATTAGCTCATCGGGATAGGAGCCATATCCGTCGATGAGATCGTGATCGTCGAGCATATTCTAATCCAACGAAAGCTATGGCCTGAGATCATTCAACGACATCTCGCGTATCTCGACTCACGAGCATAGGTCTATGAAGGAGTGGTTAGTACATACTCTGCGAGGTGGAGGTGGGACATACATGGAGCGGTTCGCGCGAGCAAAAGCCCCCCTTCGAAAGTGCAAGCAGTAATGGTGGAAGTAGAATCTACATCCGACGATGCCATAGTTGTCAACTACGCCACTGGAATGTAAGAGGAATGCGTTACCTGTCGATCGCAGACCTGATCTCATCCGTTGCAGGACAAGCCATCCTGCTTAAGACCTTCTTGGTAGCAAGCCAGTCTTGTAGCTCCGGCTCGCGCGTGATGCTGCATGATTCGAAATTGATTGCATATCGACTGGGCGTCTCCCTGCGGTTCTACGTACCCGTCACAGTAAATCTATATAACCCTCCCAAGTCAGCCTTGCGACCACCAGCTAGTGTCCCCTGTTCACCATACCTGATCCCCGCCACCCACTAAAACATGAAATGGACTCTCTGCGTGTTTCTCTAATAGATCGGACCAAACTATGCCCCACTGGGTTCAGATCCAACTTAGTTCCCTGAAGGAGACATCCGTTACCTGGATCGTAGCCTGTCTCGTATGCCGATGACTTGAAATCATCAGGATTGATCCCAGAACTGAACCCGTTGCACTGCCGTAGCATCGAAGGGTCGCATCGTCAATTTCCCTCGGTGCGTTTAGTCATATTCTGACGTACGCTGTGTGCGGCCCACCGCATGTTCTGAGTTGAACCGGGTACAAAAAACTCATGCATTACCCCTTGATTTAGCGCATACTTCACTAGTGTCAAGGTAGCGATCAGAATATTTAAAGGTTGAACGTTCAAATCGAACCCACCGCTCATTTCGTGCGCGCCCAGTGGTATCTCTATCAAAAATCTCCAGAACGAAAAACTGCCGGCTGCACTGTGATAGACGAAGATGACCTGGCCGGGTAACGACTCCCTGCGAGATCGCCTCGGCGCTCGTTGCCACGATTCACCATTAGGGACACTGGAACTCCTAGTATGCCCTTGTGATTCATTCCATTCGAGGGTGAGCATAGGGTGTGGGTCATAGTGAGACCCAGCGTCTGCCGTTACCACCATTACCGCACCACGCCACACCTTGTTGTAGTCCACTGTGTCATACCGGAGCACTTCGATCATGACATTTGGTACAATTAGAAGAAGCTGTGTGTGACGGCGAATTCACTCACAAGGCCCGCACATGATCTGCAAGTACGCACCTTCCACAGGCGAAGGTGATGGCATGCCAACAGAGAACGGGAGACTTGAAGAGGCGCTAGCATGAATAGTTGCTGCCCGCTGCGGCCTGTTGCGGTCTAGAAAGGGAGTCTGAGCTGGTCGCCCGATGGCTCATCGACAATGGACGACCCACCATAATAGTTAGCATCCAGCTGCTCCGAAACTAGTATCGGCAGATTCGGGTTGAGTCCTCCAACAAATGGATCATTTACGGGCTCTGCAGTCTCCACGGGCGTCCACTGGCCATCAGGTCTTCGATGTCGACTGAGTAGATACTCCTCATCTCGCTGGGAAATCAAATGGTGAGGTGCCTCTAACGGGTGTTCGATGATAGACACCACACCTTTTCTTGGGCTCTACGCGCTCGATAGCCAATATCATCCCTGCGATAGGCATCAGAGAAATTGATGAAGCGGGTTCAATAACACCGCAGGCTCACATGAGCACTGGTGGTCAGTCACAATCGTAATGTGACAAGTAAGGGTCAATGACGGGAGCTGTTCAAATAATAACAGAGTTATAGATCTGATTGCAAGAGATCAAACGGCAAAGAGCTGAAAGGTAGCAGAAATGCATTCGTGTACGAAAGGCCCCTGTACTTGGGCGGTGGTGCATCGCACGCCCGAACCCCGATGCCCACAGAAACCTAACCGGAGTGTTCCACAATGCTCGTCACCAGCTTCCCATCCTGAACAACGGTTCTCAACATCTCTGGGATAGCCCTTTCTACAAATCTCCCTTCTTCCTCTCCCTCCTCCGGTAGACTGACGTTGATGGCGCTGCATTTGGCAGTCATGATTTCGACACCTAGACAACTCTTGGACAGGTATATTTGACCAGAGTCTGTACCATCAAGTTGGATTGTCGGTGCGGAGCCGGTAATCTGTAGAGCGAACGACGGGGAGCTCGTGATTGATACACTTGAAATGACGGACTCGACGAGGATAGATGTCTTAGTACAGTTGGCTGTGGGTACGAATTGTTTCCATTCAGCGAGAGGTTCCTGGGGCAGAAAGAAGATGCTTACCCATCGTGACACCGTTGACTTTGCCCTTGATCTGAACGGTAACATTCTTGCAACCGTACAGATTAACAATCTGATTGATCTCTGTTTGGTCGACGACGAGGCTTGTATCATTTTCGTAGAACTCCTAAGAAGGGGAAAACATGGTCAGAGTGCATATAAGAGGCGACTAGGGGAAGTGATTGGCTTACAATACACCACTTGTTGCCTTCAAGAGCCATCTTAGACGGTTTCTTGCCAGCTAGAGCTGAAGGCTTTGAAGGTTTGGTAGGACGCTTCGCAAGCCCGCTGGATGAGGACGCCGGCGGAGGGCTAGCAGGAACGGTTCCGCCCGCCCGCAATGCTGGGTTCTTGTGAGTCATCTCCTCCTTATTGACTTTGCGTAGGCCAGATGTCACATCCTCTCCCTTATTGAGGTCTGCAAAAACGGCACCTAGGCCTCCTGCAGCGGCCGCACCAGCAGCTGGAGGTGGCGGGGGCGGAGGTGGTGGGGGCGGAGGGGCGCCAGAAGCTGGTGCGTGTTCCTGCTTCGCGCTGGCTGGCGTATACGTCATAGGATTCCCCCCCTATATAGTCGCAAGATCAGCAACAAAATTCAGTATAGAGGTCCGCTTGCAGGGAACTTGCCTTCGGATTCCAGGTAAGCCCAGTTGTGTGGTACTCCATGACATATTTCCGGAGCTCCTCGAGCAGAGCCGTAAAGCTCTTCACCCAATCCACCTGCTTCGCGTCCCTACGGTCCATTCATCAGAATGAATTCAGCAACATACTTCGGGCTTATACTCACTTGTCCTTGTAGTCTTTGATGACGCGATTGGCATAGAACTGCGCCGCATCCTTAGCCTCGCTGACCACTGGTCCCGGCTTTGGTGTCTGAGTGAACAGTTTCACTCGTCTCATGACCCGCATTGAATATGGTTATCCGAACTCACCACGGCCACCCAGCCCACAGCAGGCGCGCCATCCGCAACCGCGGAGAGATGGTTAAAATAATCCCGATTCGGCCCAGATCTATTATCATCCTTGACCTTCGTAATTGCCGCAAGACCGTCTATAAGAGGTTTCAACAGAGACGGGAGGTCTGCCTCGGCGGGTTTGTTGCACGCCGTCGCGAGGAGGATCAAGGCGCGTAGGTGCTTGAAGAGCCCGTCGATTAGTTTCGCCTAACAATAGGTTTTTTGTATTGAATTAGTTCGTCGGATAGACTGTATTTATATCCTAGCTAAATGCCTAACCTGCTGATTAACGACGCCCGCAATGCCCTCGCTGAGCTGGAGGAAGGGTTTCAATTTAGCCTGGATGATAACCTCGTCGAAGGCCCTGACGCTTTTAGGATCTTCGACAAGTGGGGCAGGCTTTGTGACAGGCGTTATCGCGTCGTGACCACCGGCGGCATGGCTGGCCTCCTTGGTCAGTGAGCCTTTCGCCGCAGACGCTAAGGCGATGTCCTCGAGACGCGATGTAGCTGCCTCAAGCCTGTGCGAACCAAAGCATGAGCACGGTTGTATCACAATAAATAAGCTAGCTCTGACCTCTTAATTATCGTTACTAGAGAGTTCAGTCCTTGTCCTTCGCTCATCGTGTTGTAGGAGAGGATATAGGTGCGAAGTCATGGCCCGCCTCAGGGATTGAACATCCACCCACGACCCTATCTCCAGCGTCCCCTAAGTAGAGGGGTTCATAAATGGGCTGAATATGGCTCTAATGGTTATCATGCTGAAGTCAAGGCCTAACACAATATCGAAGATACCGAACGTTCCTGTAGTGATCATTCCCTCCTCGGTTGAGGCAATGAGCCACGACCACCCAATACACTTGGGGGGGGGGCCTGCTTACATGACGCTGGAACGAGGTCCATTTGTAAAACACGGAGCGCCATAATAGACGGCTGTGCTCTGGATACAGATGGAAAACTGATTCAGCTCTCTTGTCACGGCCTGACTGTCAAAGCAGTTCGCAAGGACCGTGAAACTCCCGCGTGAAGCAGATGAACGAGCGGAAATGCAACGGACACGATCTGGACTGTACGAATCTTGGTCATAATCTGGTCACCATCTTCGGGTCGTCATGAAGACCTGCATCCGCACCTACAGAAGGTTTCAAGACGATCACCAGTGAAAGGGTTAATGCTCTGTTCTAAAACACATCTGTAACTCATTATCTCTTGGGCGCGGCATTCTGCATTCAACTTTCAAGGACTGACATCCCCTTTCTTCCAAAGGGATTCCTCCCGTCGCCGCCTGTTCGAGCTCGCCACCACCTTCGCTGGCTGGGACCTATAATCATCAAACAAGGCTCGGCGCCCTGCGTGGGACCTTCAGATTGCCCTGGGAGAGCTGTAGCCCATGGTAATTTTATCTTTAATCCACATCGGTGGATGCCGCATCGAGCGAATTGTCTCCGACGCAACCAACGCTAATGGGAGGACCAATAATCTTGGGCCCCGATTTACATGTGTCGCATCCGGGCGTGTCGCGAAGGCGACGTTTGGTAGGAACGCCTTCAACGAACAAGTGTCTGAAGTAAGCTCTCCAGTCTCAGGCGATGTGCTCACAGACAAGGGAGGAAGCGGGTCGGTGGGTCGCTCTGTCTGCGGTCTACACATTTCGGTGCAACTCCGTGTCATGAGCGATGCGCGTGGAGCAGCGGGAATCACCCTGCAAAATAGTGCATCTGATTATCTGTGCGTATTAAGTATCAACTAGGAGGCACGACGCGCTCCCCAGCTGTCGTCGAATGTCGCACTCATCCACATCATGAGCTGCAAGAAGCGTATCGACATTAATGATCACAGTATAAAACGCTGGGAATGGGATACCGAAACAACTCACTATCTTCCACCATACCCCATGTCTCGATCTGACTGAGCACTTCCACGTTCGCTATTGTCGAAGCTTCTTCGACGCTCAGCCTCTGCATCATTAACGCAAGTGAGATCAAGAAAGACTTTGTAGCATAGACCGAACGCTCAAAGGCTGGGAAGTTACGTAGGTGATTCTCAGCATTAACCCCACTAGACTGGGGCAGAGAACCATCACACCTGCAAGTTGCCACTGGTCGAATGCGGAAATGCGGTCAAGCAGCGCGGCTTCGGTCTTTTTATCTTGACCCGAAGCGAAAAGATCTTTGTGGACCTTGATATCAACATTAAACTCCTTCCGCAAGCTTTCGAGGATGGGGTCCCAGTGTTTAGCCTGTAGCCGCACGAGCGCCGGCGGTTTGTCTTCGTGGAAGCTGTAGAAGTTGAGTCTGATGAGATGGTTTTCCTCATCCAAGTTACCACCGTCTCACCATATTGTGTCTGTTTGTAGATACTTCATCAGAGCCTCCCGTACATGTGCACGCTCCTTTTCAGTGCTCAGACCATCGATAGCGCGAGCGACCAGTGAAGTCTACAGGGAATACCTTGTATTTGGTCAGGAGTCCTTCTATGTGTGGGTTTCAGGAATGACATACCATTGGAAGAGTGTGCGTCTTGAGGAGGGTCTCCTGATTCTCCCACTCTTGGGCCACCAGAGTTGCGGCCAGACGCTTGGTCCGAGGGAGCTTGACGGCATTCCCGCTAGGGGTCTTCAGCGCTCGTTTATCCAGTTGGACGGTAAAGGAAGCTGCGTGTGGTAGGTTAACCGGCCAACCAAAACGAAAGGACAGAAGGGTCTACTCACATTCGTCTTCTGCTAGGTTCGCTTCCTTCCAGAACTTCTTCATTCCAGTCTCTGCGCCTAGGGAACTTCGTCATTTAAAACCCAGAATAAACTAAGACATGGAAACCTACGGTTGGTCTGGGTTATCGGGATGCCGCCTGGAGTAACATCTGAAGCAACGGTAGCTTGCCACCGACATTGACCCCTAACTGCTCTTGACGCGCCAGTCGTATGTTTTATGAGAGTACTCTGACGAATAGCGACACGGTTGAACATTTTGGGCGAGTTGACGGAATAGTCGACCTCGCTATCGTCACATGCGGCGTGCCTGATTACTAGCGTGGTCCGTGCGCATTGTTCCACTTCACCTTCACTCTCTCCTCTTTTTCTTTCCATGGCCAGATACGCTCTCCCCACCTTCTCGTCGCAAAATTACTTCTATGACGACGAAGCACGAGGGATACCACAGCAGAAATCAAAATATATACAGGTCCGTGCGGTTCGAGTTTGTTATCCGAAATACATGAATAACCATAATCCCCGCCCCCGGACAGTCACACTCTTCGCCAGTAGTCTCCTACTATTTTCCAAGAGGCGGTGGCCAGTATCATTATGGCGTATGTCTGAACAATCTCAGCCTACCCTTGAACGTTCATGACCAATCTCTCCGAATAGGACCGACATCCGATGAAACCACACCGTCTGACCCTCACAAATGAGCTCGTCGTCGGATATGGTCTACACAAGAAGATGGATCACTTTTTTAGTCCCCGACCTGCCACACAAGCGGAACTAGAAGAGTACCACGATCCGGATTACGTCGACTATCTGCGAAGGTCAGAACTTGCCTGTCAACTGCCAGCAGCGAATGCAAAGTCGTTGATGTCAGGTGCGAGTGCAAGTAGGGTCGGCGCCGGCTCGGCGCTCATAAAGGAAGGCCAAGATTGCTTCAACTTCGGCGAGGATTGTCCAGTTTTCGAAGGGTTATACGATTTCGTTCGGCAGTACTCAGGGGCGTCCATCGTCGCAGCAAGGAAATTAGCCCAGCGGACCACAGACATTGCCATCAACTGGTCCGGTGGACTGCATCACGCGAAGAAGTCCGAAGCCAGTGGTTTCTGTTATATCAACGACATTGTGCTTGCGATATTGGAGCTTTTACGGTAATGGCTTTCGTCTCTTGTCACCGTAACCTACTAGCTGAAATTTGGCCTTGGTTTTAGATACCAACCGCGAGTCCTGTATATTGATATCGACATCCATCATGGCGACGGTGTTGAACAAGCCTTTTACCACAGCAACAGGGTCATGACCGTGTCTTTCCATAAATACAACGGCGACTTCTTCCCTGGGACCGGCAAGCTTGAAGACAACGGCACCGGTCTCGGCAAATATTTTTCCCTCAATGTTCCCTTACAAGATGGCGTCGACGACGAGTCCTACGTGACGCTCTTCAAAGAGGTCATGGGTCCCGTCATCAATATGTTCGACCCAAGTTCCATCGTCCTCCAATGTGGCGCCGACTCTCTTGGTTGCGATCGGCTGGGCGCCTTCAACTTATCTATCAACGCGCATGGCGAGTGTGTACAGTTCATTAAAGACTTCAACCTTCCTCTCCTTATTCTCGGTGGCGGCGGTTACACCATCCGAAACGTCTCCCGTTGTTGGACGTACGAAACTTCCATCCTCCTCGATGTCACCCTCCCTGAACAACTCCCCGATACCGTTTTCAACGCCGCATTTGCACCAGATTACACTTTGCACCCTCGAATTGTGAAGAAAGTGGATAATCTTAACACGCCAAAAAGCCTCGAGAACATTCGGAACACGCTACTTGAGAAGCTTCGGTACTTGAAGGGCGCGCCGAGTGTACAGATGCAGGAGCTCCCACCGGACTTGGCACGATGGATTGACTCGGAGGAAAGGACCGAAGAGCGTGAAAGGAGGACAGAGCGTGAAGAGGACATGGTGATGAACTCGCCTCAACGTGACAACCATCGACCACGGAATGAGTTCTATGACGGAGAGGACGATCAAGATAAGGATGATGGTACTTTTGCGCCCCCAAAAAGAGGAGTGGGTCGACCACGTGGACGTCCAAGAGGAAGGCCGTCAAACGCGAGTAAATTAGCGAACGCGGAGCAAGAAGATGGGGATGATGACAAAGAGAAGGGGCCTCCCCGGGCGAAAAGGGCAGCTGCGAAACGAGGCGGCGGGAAACGAGGGAGAGGGAGGGGCGCAAAGGAGGTTACGAGTGCCAGGACGCAGTCGCCTGTGGACAGTCCAATGGCAGAGCCTGAAGAGGTACCAACACCGGCAGAATGAACAGAGCCCGCCCTATCCAGGCTTACATTCGCAGAGGTCTTTCTTAAACGCTGTACAGTATTCTCGTCAGAGCTATCCCTTTCAGGGCACATGTATATGTAGTCATACGCTATAGCATCTGTCGCTTGACTGGCTTGTAACTCCGAGAGTTATGGGACCACATGTCCTCAAGTCTTCATAGATATTTCTCGCCGTAAGGCGTGCCTCGGATAACCTGGAGAGTGATAATGAGAACTAACTATTGATCTTCGCTTATTCCAAGGGAGAAACGTCGATGGAGGTCATCGGTGCTGGGACAACCTGCATGTTTTCCGTGTGCTGCATGACATAGATTACCAAAGCATCAGGGTAATTTGAAATATAGATACTCAAAAATCCGCTTTAGCTGCAACTGGGACGTTCATGAATCATGGGCAAGGTAGCGTGTGTGGATCAGAGCGCTTCATAACAGAAAATAGACAATGTACATGTACCAAATGTTGCCTGACCCCAACATCATCATCACTTCTACCTGCTGGACCATCTAACCGCAGCTACGCCTTAATGGGCAAGCGCGTGTCTCTTTTCATAATTGCTATTTGTGTTATTGCCGTTCTTGGTTCATCCGGAGACCGTGCCGAGCCTTATCAACAATGCCTCTCTCAATGTACTGAAATGACCTGTGTCGACCTCTACAAGCATGCCAATTCCCAACCACTCGCTCTCCAACTCACCAGATGGTCTTGCGAAGATGAATGCAAGTACGATTGTATGCATCGAATCACGGACCTC
The DNA here is from genome assembly GCA_019633535.1 of Tulasnella sp. JGI-2019a. Classification (NCBI taxonomy): domain Eukaryota; kingdom Fungi; phylum Basidiomycota; class Agaricomycetes; order Cantharellales; family Tulasnellaceae; species Tulasnella sp. JGI-2019a. Next base: position 150,686 of record WSUE01000026.1, read on the forward strand.
GCGACTATGAGCTTGAAAAATGACATCTTTCGCTCGCGAGTCGAGCAATACTACGGAAAATGGCCGTTTTGGAGGTACGTCTTGTTGAGGTTAATGTCGAGAGAGGGGTTGATATATCTACCTGTGCTCGCTTCCCAGGTTCCTTGGAATGCAAGAACCAGCGTCAGTACTGTTCTCCCTGCTTAACATGTTAGCGCATATCGAAGGAGAGAGAAACTTGATGAGACGGATATCGAAAAACCATCCCATGCGACCGTACTACGCGATTTACGTCGCGCTTGGAATCAATACCTGGGTTTGGTCCGCGATTTTTCATACACGAGGTGAGGCAGATAAGCCGCTCCTCATGATGTTTGCCACCGACATGTCAACTTGACCGAAATAGATAAACCCCTGACCGAGAAGCTCGACTACTTCTCCGCCAGCCTTGCCATCATATATTCCCTATACCTCGCGGTCGTTAGAATCTTTCGCTTGTATCGACCACCAAAACTCTATCTCCAACAACCAGCAGCATCGTCCTCCCTCATTCCCGCTCGACACATCCTCCGCACTCTATGGGGAATACTCTGCGCTCTACTCTACACCGCACACGTCCTCTACCTGTCCCTTCTGCCGCAATTCGACTATTCATACAACATGGCCGCCAATGTCATCATCGGTATCATTCACAACCTTCTCTGGATCGCATATTCATTTCCGGTTGTGGGTCTGCGAAGGTTCGACTACCAACCGCGCAACTACATCCCAAAATACGCTTGGAAGCCTGCGGCAATAGCGGTCGGTATCACATTGGCGTCAATGCTGGAACTGTTTGATTTCTCGCCGTGGTGGAGAGTGATCGACGCGCACTCGCTTTGGCATCTCTCAACCGTGCCGCTCATGCGCTTATGGTACCGGTTTCTCGTAGAGGATGCGATGGATCCTGGCTGGACGTCTGGACGTTTGCCTTTAGGGAAGGTCTCCCGGGACTGATGTGTGTATGTATCACCGGTTATGTATACTAGTATCCGTAGACTCTAAGCCATGCCGTATCATCCAACATCTCCAGTGCGCTCCTCATGTATCCCCCTTGCCTATATTCAAGCACCTTCGTCTACTCGTTTGCTCGATTCGCCTTTATCGCACCCCTGATCGCGTTCCCCAACCCAACAACCGTAAGAACGATTGCAGGGATCGTCCCCAAACTAGCCACCCCAGCAAGATACGCCCACAGACTCAGACATAGAATCACAATCGTCCCCCCAGCAAAATCACTCCAATGGAAGGGGGAATCGTCCACGGTTCCCATCGCCGTGGCCTCATACAGCGCCTTCTCGAACGAAGCGCACATCTTCTCCATACTGAAGTTCTCCTTGACGCGTGTCTTAGCACGACTGGCCATCGCCTCACGATCAGAGGGTGAGAGCTGTACGATCTCTTGCAGCGCAGTTGCCCATTCCTCGGCGTCTGGTATCCGAAGCCATCCTGTGCCAGCTCCGATCGATGAAGATGATGCTATGTTGACAAGGGACTCGGTCGGTCCACCAGTGGGACATGCGATGACAGGAAGACCGCACGCCATAGCTTCGACGGGACCGATGCCGAAATGTTCATTCCCTGGTGTATAGAGAAGGCAGATCGTGTTCGGAGAGCGGAGGAGGTATTGTCGTTGGGCGGTCGTGAAGTTTAAGAGGAAGGTGACATCTGCTGAAACTCCTGGCGCTGAGCCTGCCAGTCCCACGGGAGGGAGAGGGGTGGTGCCGTTGGCGACCACATGCCATGATAGTGAGTGAGTTTGGGCGGTCGAGATCAGGCTCGTGAGAGTTTGAACGTTATCCGGAAGCCTAGGATCGTAGCCGCCTACACAGATTAATACTTAGTGAGCAATGTACACCCCCAAAGACAGATCTTAACGGAGGTCTAGTTACCTGCGAGAACGAGCCGGATGTCTTTCAAAGCTGGGTCTGTTGAGGATTTCGACTTGAGCAGCACGGCCACCGAGTCCAAGGCTAATTTGAGGTTCTTCTTATTTTCGAACCGGTTCATTGACACCAACGTTGGCCGTGACCTAGGAAGTAAATAAAACAAAAAGGAATTAAGGGAACAACCTAAACCATAACATAGGTTCTAGAGTGGCTTACGAGTAGATGGCGGCCACATCTGGAGCCGAGACGTCCGGCAAGGGTCCCCCATACGCAGCAATGTTGATACCCGGGTAGACCACTTCGAGCTCCTGATCGACGGACGGGAAGCTCTTCTTGAAGACTTGCGCGGTGAATTGAGAGTTGGCGAGGATCACATCAGAGTAACCTGCAAGCGGGAATCATCAGAAATGTGTACCGATCCACTCTTAACATTGTACTCGTTCCTCACCTGTTGACCTCTCTTCCGCCCAATCTGCCGGGCCTCTATACAGTCTTTGAAGAAGACCACGTTTCTTCGGTGCCTGGACATTCGCCTCCTTCCCATCGGCAAGCAGTTTGTCGGGGAAATGGCAATAGAACACCACACGACGGCCAGTTATCCAGCGGAGGAACGGGATACAAGCGGAGAGTTGATCGACGATGAAGACGTCGCAAGGCTTCTTGGTCTGTCCGATATAAATATCTGAGAGGAGGACCAAGACGAGGTATAATTGGCGGAAGATGGCCAAGTAGATATGAAAGGCGCCAAACAAAGAGCGGGGAATGAAGGACGGTGAGATGACGGTCACTCTCAATTCACCTAGGAGGACAGAGAGAATGGGATGAGCGTCGATGCTTTGGATACGATGCTTAACATCCCAAAGCAAACCCGTAAATACCGTTGTTGGTCTCCTCAAAAGAGTGTTTTGGATCATGGTGTGATGTAAAAATCTCCACGGCGTGTCCTCGCTGTTGCAAGCCGAGGGATGCGTCGACGATGAGCCTTTCAGCGCCTCCTGTAGTAAGGTGACAGATAGTTTGTTAGTGTCTGGGACGAATGGCATAAATGGCAAACACCATACCGATTCCCAGGTCAGGATGCAAGACGGCAATATGTAGGGGTGCTTGCGCTGCATTGGTCTCTTCAGAAGGATCTACAGATTCGATCTGAGCCATTGTTATTTTATTTCTGGCTCGTTGTAAGGGCTGACGAGGTTGAAAGTTTTACTGATAATGGGTTTGAGAGTTCCTAAGTACTAGCGCTAAGAGAAGTGAGAGGTGGGACCAAGACACGTTGGAGGATACGTCAAAGAAAAAGACGACGTCACGACACAAAAGAATTCCGGTTTCCATACCGAGCCGTGGTAATGTCAAGGCAGATCCCGGTTAGCATTCCGACCAAATTTCCTGATCCCTGTCGTCGCCCGCCCAATGCATAACGGCAACTCAATCAAGCTCCTCGCTGGGAACAGTCACATGGAGCTGGCTGAAGCAGTGGCCGAGCAGTAAGGTTGCTCTCGACTAACTCCTTCCCCACCAACCTCTAATCCATCCCCTTGACTGACTCTCTCAGCCTTGGCATCCATCTTGTCCCATGCGACCTACGTCGATTCTCCAATGGCGAAATCGATGTACACATCTTCGAATCTGTCCGAGATGAAGATGTCTTCATCCTCCAGACCGGGTGCACCGAGACCAATGACCACCTCATGGAACTCTTCATCCTCATCTCTGCTTGCAAGACCGCCTCCGCGCGTCGTATCACTGCCGTCATACCTTGTTATCCTTACGCCAGACAGGACAAGAAGGATCAGAGTCGAGCGCCAATTACTGCCAAGCTCGTCGCGAACATGCTTGCCGTCGCCGGATGCACCCATGTTATTACCATGGACCTTCATGCCAGTCAGATCCAGGGCTTCTTCGAAGTCCCTGTCGATAACCTGTTCAGCGAACCCATTATGATGCGGTACATCAAACAAGAGATACCTGGATGGCAAAATAGTATCATCATCAGTCCAGATGCTGGAGGTGCTAAGAGGTCAGTCATAGCCCCGTAACATATTCGCCCGATATCAAACTCTTCGCTCTCTACCGCATAGGGCTACGTCAATCGCCGATAAACTCAATGTGGATTTTGGCCTCATCAACCGCTCTCGCGATCTGCGCATCAAGTCTACAGAAACAGAGCCACGGGATACGATGAAGCTGCTCGTTGGAGATGTCAAAGATAAAGTAACATTGTTTTTAATTGGTCTTCGACCTAAAATTGATTTGATGACACCCCTAGATCGCGATTTTGGTAGACGACATGATCGACACTGGATCAACCCTTACTATGGCCGCGCGCACGCTTAACGAGAGCGGCGCGTCGAAAGTATACGCTCTGGTAGCTCACGGTGAACATTGAGTTGATTGATTCCTTTCTCCCTCCCTTTCTCCTGATGCGACTTCCTTTTAGGCGTCCTAGCCGAAGCGAATCTCGCAAACATCGCTTCCTTGCCCCTCGAGCGCCTAGTCGTCAGTAAAATCTGCCAATGGATCCCTATTATAGCTATACTAAAACCTCTGCTGGCGGGTTCGTTCTTCACAATAAAAAGGTCACCAACACTGTCCCTCAATCCGCCAAGATCAAAGCGCTAGCCGCTGCAGATCCTGAAGGTAAATCCAAAATGGTCGTCGTCGACGTCAGCCATACCATCGCGGAGAGTATCCGACGAACGCATAATGGGGAGAGTATTAGCTTCCTCTTCAGTGAGCTGCCGTAGTCGTGGGGCGAGTGGCAAGGTTCGACGTCGTAATTGTACCGTATACTTAGAGAGTCGATATGATGCGTCCCCATTGAAATGTTGGGTGTATGAAGCTCTTGTAAAATGTCCAGAAATGGACGAGGTGTGCAGAATCCGGCTGCTGTGGGGCAGGTGCAGGTGTCATATTCCAACAGGCTAGACACGGTATCAAAAGATGGCATCCAGGTTTGAAATGGCGCAAAGAGCCTTTATTGAGAGGTCGAGTCTTGATATGGCGTGTGGCGTCTCAATGGGGGCATTCTCGCATGAATTAGGCTACAACACAAAGGGATGTATATTCGCCAATCTAACTAGCCTGAGTTGTTGTGGTGGACCGACGCAGATACACATTGTAGACTGACGCAATAGAATTTCAGCCTGAGACATACACCTTGTAAGTACATTTAACCTCGAATAAATGGATGACTCAGGGCGTCGCGCGGCGTCAGACGCTTCGTGGGATCCAATGCTAAACACTTATCAAGTAAGTCGACAAATGAAAGAAGTAGCTTCGTCTCGTCGTCGTTTGATTTAGCGGTTGAGGAAGGGATGAGGCGGGCACGAAGATCTCGACTGGGCTTTTGGATGAAAACATCTCTGGTGAGTTCCTTTAGCAGCGGGAATCACACAATTAGTAAGAGATTGGAAGGATGAGAGTACACGAGCACCGACCTTGCCTGTGAGGGAATCGACTTCCACGCTATGAAACGTGCCGTTCTCGTCGAAGTGAATGTCACCAAACTTCGCCCTTTTGACCATCTTGCTGCTGAAGCGACCCTTCAACTCCATCATGAGTAGCAGCATGTGATTATTAGTCCGGCCTGGGAAGAGAATTTTGCCAGTGTACAGCTCGTAGAGCGTGCAGCCGATCGACCACATGTCCAAAGCCGTGTCGTACGGCAAACCTAAAACTACAGGAGGGGATTTATCAAGAGACAGTAGGAGATAGCTTATGATTGGATGGGGCACAACGTACTGATCTCGGGCGCTCGGTAGAACCTACTCACGAGGTACGGCGTGATGTCATTTTCAGATGTGTCCGAAGCCGATCCAAGATCACAAACTTTGAGGACTGCCTTCGAATCATTGACCTACCCAGAAGATGTATCAACCACAGATATCAGGGACAAAGCATATGAAGTGACTCACCAGTATATTGTCTGGTTTGATATCGGCGTGCATGATATTACACTTCTTCATGAGCGACAACGCGAGGAAAAGCTGATGCGCATAAGCACGAACAGCTCGCATGTTAAGACCAATATCCTTGCCGAATCGCTTCACAACTTCTCGCAAGTTCATGCTGATATATATACTCCAAATTAGCAAGGCGCGAAAGTAACGTGAAATCTGAACACTCGAACGCACCTCATGGATTCGAAGACCATACAGAGATGACCGCGATGGTCAAACGTCTTCTCTAAACGTATGAGATGCTTCTTGTCTTCAGGATCGGCAGCGGCCAACTTGTTCAAAATTGCAGCCTCTTTCATCCCAGCTTTATACCTGCATTTCCGGGGGGGGGGGGGGGGGGTTGTTCATCAGGATACGCACTTAAAACAAGGATGCGCTCTCGTACATTGACTCTTGGCTGCGGATGATCTTGATTGCAACTTCCTTCCCTATCTCGTCCTTCTCCCCGTTGACAACTCGTGCCCTGACAACTGCAGAAAACATGCCTTTGCCAAGGCTGCTGAATACCTGATACCTGCCAGAATCAAGGGCTTCACCCAGAATGATTTGATAATACCCTTCGGGATCGGCTGCAGCATCGACTGTCGGGGCTGTCCGCAATGGAACCGCCGTTGTGGACTGTTTCACCTTTCGCACCTAATTGCGAGGGTATAGGTCAAATCGAATCCCTAGGGCGAGCGGGAAAGCTGACCTTTTTCTGCTTTGGTTTATCTTCTATTATTGCAAACATGTCATCTACATCATCTTCCTCTTCTTCGACTTCCTCCTCATCGTCTTCTCCTGCTCCGCCATCAATATCCATGGTATGATCGTCCCTGGCGTCAATTGCTTTCACTCTGCGCATCTCTTCTTCACGTCGATCCTGACTAGGATCATAATCCGCGGCAGAGATCTGTTCACTGTCTTGTTGAACTAAGGGTTTCGATGTCTGCTCGTTATTGTCTTCACCAGAGCGATGATCCTTTGTCAAGGAGAAGTCTTGTGGAGGCTCAGAAGTTTGCTCTGGGGTGACTAAAGGGCGATGATAGCCAGTAAGATCCCGCGACCGGGACAAACAACAGGCCCCAGCTCACCCATGCCAGATTCCGGAGTAGATGGAACAGCCTCGGCACTATGTGATACTGCTTGAACCTGAGCGGACGATGGTAGTTGACCGAGTTCTGGTTCTATAGGGTCATGTTTCGGAACGTTCGCGGCAGGTAGGGTGTCTGAAGACGTTCGTGCTGACGAATTGTATTTTGCAAGTATTGCTTGTCGCTTTGCACGCCGAGCGGCAATTATCTGTTCTGGTGATAAGTCCTCATCATTCTCTCCATGTTCGGGATCGCTCTTATCTTCATCGGCGTGAGTCCCACAGTCGTGCGAAGGCGTTGATGGTGTGGCAGGCGCTTCAATGCTTAAGACCGCCATGCGAGGAGATATCCTGCAGATGTCGCGCTGTGAGATTCAGAACAAGAGACGGGCTGGAAGACTTACTCTCCCTCTTCTCTCCCTGCGCTTGGGCCCTCGGAGACATCGCGGGAAGGTGGCTTCACCTCCCGTGACGATCTTGGGCCAGAAGGTGGCTTTCGTAGCTCGACATCATGCCGTCGATGAGCATCCTTCGGATAAGGCGGCGCCCTATCTTTCTCATATGGCTTACCACGGTATGATCCGTAGTGCGACCCACGGTCTAGACAGATGGGGGGAAGAAATAATTATCAGGTGGTTATAGTAAATTGTCATCGAGGGACTTGCCTGGCCTATCGCTATCGCGATGGTCCTTGTAGGGAGGCTGACGATCTCTTGGTGAATTTGGTGGTCGATTATCGTGACGTTGTTGCCTATCTCTTCGCTCTCGACTGCCATCGCTTTCATAACTGGCTTTCCTGTCGCGGTTGGGGTTCAAATGGGCATCCCGCCAGTCGCGTGCACCTGTACCATCCCTTCGGCGGACATCCCTTCGAGTACTGCTTCTGTCAGAGTCGCTTCCATAAGGTAGATCCTCTGTTGTCTGCTCCCTGGGGCGTTTGATGCCTGTAGACATTTCGGTTGGGAATGGCAAGGTCGCTAAGGTTAGCACTCAAATGTGAAGATACAGGTTGTTTCGAAAGACCGCACGGTTAGATGCAGATTTCGATAGAGCCTTTATCTAAGGCTCTTGCGGTATGAGTTGTTGAACTGGGATAGATGGTGGTGATTCTCTGATCTATCTGTATTAAATCCGTTTAAGCCCGGGACCCAACACAAGAGGAGCTGAAGGAGCAGATTCGATTAGGCAATAAAAGAGATCTCTTGTATTACGAAAAACAAAACAAAAAACAAAAGGCAAAAGTAATAATGATATGCGATCCGAAGTGCGAAATAAGCTTTTGCAGCTTGAATTACTCGGTTGGCGCGGTTGCAGCGCATTCCGATCAGCGACTTAAATGTAGATCTATCGTAGGAGTCGGAAGTTAGTACAATAAGCAATATTCAATGGGGGATGATAAAGCTCACTGATTCAACAACAGTCTATAGGAAGTTTGTTACTCCCACAAGCGCCCCAGAGAAGACCATATCTCTCCAGGTCGCAGGCGGTTGCTGGCCCCATGTCGACATCTTCACGCATACCGAGTACCGTTCAGCTCGACTGCTACCTTTTGCTGGCAGGTAGAACGATACCGTCGCGTGGTCCCAGCTCTGATCTAGCCAACCAGCGCGACAGCATACAAGGCCAAACCCTGCAGGGCTAGTGGGGGGCGTTCCTGGGGGAGCATGACTATAGATCACCCGATCGCCCGCCCCAAGCTGGCCACCGAAAGAAAAGGCGTCAACCTGCACGCGATAAAAGAGATCAGAGCGAGATATGGTCGAAAGTGAGACCGTGAATGGCATACCGGCAAAGATTGGAGGAAAGCGGTCATTCGTGCAGAGGGGGCAGACATGTCTGAGAGATACTGGACAGCGATGCAGGACAGTGACAGGCTTGTGCAAAGGAGTAATGCAGAGAAAGCTTGGAGCTTGCTGATTCGTAGGTAGGATGCTGGATTACTGGTCTGCTCATCTTCGCTTTCCCCACTTCGCTTTTGAAGACATGTTGTACGGGTTTCAGTGTACGTTGATGAGTAGGAGTGAATAGAGCTTAAGACTCCTCCGAGAAATCATTTCCGTGAGATGATTAAGTAAATATGTGCCCAGGGAGAAGCAGGCATCGCGAATACAGCCAAATCCCAAGTGCAAACCATGCGCTCGAGCTATGGCGCAGCTTGTGTAAGCCTTTGCAGGATTCCGCCGATCAATTGCATATCCCAATTGCAGATATGTCTTCCTAGAGTCCAAAGCTTTCCGTGCAAATCTGCACACACTGGCTTGGCTGTACAGCCAATCCGCCTACACAACACCATCGAATACTCCGGCTTCGGAGATACCGAAAGGCCAAAATGTTGTACAGTCAACGCTCAGTGTAGCGCAAGCATAGCATTGTCATGCCGGTAGCCGATACGGCGGACGAGTGGCGGCTAGTGATCCCAAGAGCTTTGTTGATGTGTATCGCCGTCCAGCGTTTGCGACGTTTTCAGAATGACACGGAGCTGGCTTTGATGCGGTCGCAAGCCCTGGGAAGCCCCGAAACGTATCACGATACACATAACGGGTGAGCTGTTGCCCTCGAGAATCAGATTACATGGAGTGGCTTGAAGTTGAGAAGGTTAGAGAGGACCTTGCGCCACCGAGAAGTTTTGCCGGTGTTGTCAAAAGGGTCTGTTCCACTAGGTACGTACAGGTGCGGCGTTGGAGCATAGAGCAAGCCGAAAGCACATCTTTATATGGTGCAAGGCAGTCCCTACAATGTGATGCGTACACCGGAAGCTGGAATTCCGCAAGTGCCGAATTCCATTGCAAAGCATGATGCAGGCTTGTGTATGCAGGGTTTAGGCGGGGCAGTGCTAGAAAATGATGTAACAAAATCAGAGGTATGCAATCCGACAAAAATCCGACTCCGTTTACACATCTAGTTGATTGAGCTCTCGGAATGCAATATTGGTTGGAGGTAGGGGACGGACTTTGGTGCTAAGAACCGCCCAGTCGAGTTTCCAACATCCCACCAAACAGGTGAGCATGCTAGCACCAGGCAGCTAAGGCGTGTACGTGTAACAGGCTAACAAACGACTCTATCAATCCAGTGTTCTTAAGTCTCCCCGAAGCATTCAGTTGCTTCAGTTTGAATCCCTATGGCACTCCCGGAGCAGTACGCATGTGAGTCTCCTGAAAATCGTCTGGCGCCTTCGTCTTACCCTCCAAATACACAGACAGAGCCCAGAAGTCGCTAGGGTTAGTCGGTGGCACACCGCACTACGAGACCGCTGAAGGCTTTGCACAGTAATGGTCTCCCACCAAGTCTAAAGTTGTGCTTTGGAATTGACTTCGCGATGACTACAGACCTGAGCACACCGCTCGCTTGTACAAGTACACCCCCGACGGCAGGCTGTTTGCCATCGCTTTGCCCAATTGGTACGTCCGTCCTCAGAAGTCAGAGCGAGTCTAACCACGACTGATTATATTTCTTTAGTGTGCGTATACACAACGCCACAGACTACTCCATAGTGGTGGAGTTGCCCGTTCCCAACGTCTTTGAGATTGGGTTCTCTCCAAAGGGAACTTACTTGTCAACATGGGAGCGTTATGGTGAGCCTTGATCTACTGTTTTCCACAGTAGCCCTCCTAGTGTGATCGAATAGGATATTGACGCGGTATACATTACAGTCAAGCCTGCAAGCGAGACTGAGCAGACAAGAAACCATCGCGTCTGGCTTGTTCAGACTGGCGAAGAAGTGATTGCCTTCACGCAGAAATCGTCAGACGGATGGTGAGCTCCTACTGCGAGCACAAGCCTTGCGACGTGTCCGCAGCTCACGTTCTTTGTACCTGTTTAGGGACCTACAATATACGCCCTCTGAGGACAGAGCTGTGCGCATGGTTCCGAACGAAATCCAAATCTACAACCCTTCAACATGGAGTAAAGGAGCGGTCGACAAGCTACGCGTAGAGGGTGTATCGGCAGTTGCACCCAGTCCTGGTCAATACCCCGCGCTAGCCGTATTCGTTGCTGAGAAGAAGGTATATGCCAATGTTCGTCATGATAAGCGCTCTGCTGATGCGTTGCTTCGCAAGGGTGCCCCTGCCACCGTCAAAGTCTACAGTCTAACTGCGCTGTCTGCCGCTCCATCCTGTTCGAAAACCTTTTTCAAAGCTGATAAAGCTGTGATCAAATGGAACAATCTCGGGACTCAGGTGTTGGTGCTCACCTCTACGGAAGTCGATAAGACAGGAAAGAATTACTATGGCGAGACAAACATGTATCTCCTCAGTTCAGCAGGAAACTTCGACTGTCGTGTAACTTTGGGTTCGTCGGGATCGCAGCCCGTACTAATCATGGTACTGAAGTACGTTTTCAGATAAGGAGGGTCCTATTCACGACTTTGGCTGGAGTCCGAACTCGAAAGAGTTTGCTGTCACATACGGCTGTAGGTAACCTCCCCTCATGAGCTTCAGTACTAGACTAATGCACATTTTAGATATGCCGGCCAAGACCGTTCTCTTCGACCAACGAGTGAGGACGATCCACGACTTCGGCACCAACCCACGTAACTTCCTGGCCTTCAACCCACAAGGACGCCTCTTCGCTCTTGCAGGGTTCGGAAACCTAGCCGGAAAGATCGATATCTTCGACCGGCGTTCATTGAACAAGGTCTGCGAAATAGACGCACCGAATACCAGTTGGTGTGAATGGAGCCCGGATGGCAGGTTCCTGTTGACGGCAACGCTAAGTCCGCGCTTACGGGTTGACAATGGAATCAAGATCTGGCACTGTACGGGACCTTTAATGCATATCCACATGATCGAGGAGTTGTACCAGGTTGGAGGCCATGTCCCCTCCTTGATTGGCACGTGATTAACTTTGACACTAAAACAGGCATCTTGGCGGCCGGCGCTCACCGAAACCGCTCCGCCGTTTGGCAACGCTCTCCCCGCTGCGCCGGCGCCATCACAGTCTGTGGAATCATACAAAGCAGTGAAGCCTACCCGTGAGTACCTGCGTCCTCACAACCAAACCGTTATTGACTCCCTTCGCCTAGCCTCTAAACCTGCTGGAGCGTATCGACCCCCGGGTGCTCGCGGTTCCTCCACCCCGTCTATTTTCAAACGGGAGGATGAGGGAGGTGATCCTTACTCTGCGTCGCCCTCGAGGAACGGGTCGACCACCAATCTGGCTCAACGAGGCCCCTCGCGTTCCGGTTCGCCACTACCCCCAAAGACAAATGGTGCTCCAGCACCTGGTCGAGGGCCAGGCCTACGTGGCAGGGTCGTGCCTGGTGCTCCTCCTCCCGGATGGGCTCCTCCAGAGGTCGAAGAGAAGAAGCCTTCGAAGAAGAAGGAGAAGAAAGCCGATGGAGCAGAAAGCGGACCGGCTGGTGCGGAGGCGAGAAGAAAGAAGGCGGCCGCAGCGGCACAATCCACTGGCCCAGAAGGGGTGTCGCGCAAAGCTGCTCTGGCTGGTAGCAATCGTCTAGGTGAAAAATCGACACCGATGGCGTTAGATTTAAATGGTGCGAAGGCCCTTCCTGTAGACCTCGGAGGCAACGATCAGACTCCTGGCATCCCTGCGACTCCTGGTACTGCAGGCGGAGAAGGGCTTGACCCTGTTCAGAAGAAGATCCGGAACTTGAACAAGAAGGTAATCCTTCCGTATGTTACTTCAGCCCTCCCACGAGGATTGACAAGTATTTGTACTCTACAGCTTAAGGCGATTGATGAGCTGAAGGAGAAGGTCAAGAAGGGCGACAAGATGGAAACCACACAGTTGAAGAAGATTGAAGGCGAGGCCGATATTAAGAAAGAGCTCGCAGCGATGATGGCTGAGCTCTCTGTGTCGGGGTGACATCGGAGTTATTCAGATTTCAGTGGCCACCGCATGTAGCTTAGGATGGCTCCGACGGAGCTATATTAGGGTTCTGTACTATCGATGATAGTTATGATTGCGTTCAGAGATATGTGCCCTGTGGCTGCGTGATTTATCTCGGTGAAGGGGTCATCTCGGTTCGGTGGTCGTCGGCCTCCACGTAACACAGAAGGCACTGACTCGAGGAAATACTCTCAAACACCTCTCAACCCCTCAAACTCCTCGATACGTCTATCTAGTATCTACAGACACCGCGAAACCTCCAATCTGCGATGGATAGCCAGGTCAGTTCTTTCATCCTAGCGAGGAGTGGAACGTTCATGGACAGAAGGCTGACGGCGTGCCTCCAAGCCATTCAGGCCCTTCCCGCAAAACCCTCATTGGACGAGGTGACGGATATCATTGTTACCCAGAAACGAGGGAACTGTGTTCCGGTTTTCGTGGAGCTGCCTGCTGACCTTTTGACGCCAGTCATGGCGTACCTGAGGATGGCCAAGGATTCAAAACACAGCTTCATACTCGAAAGTGTGATCGCTGGGGAGAACGTGGGGAGATATAGCTTCATCGGCGCTGGTAGGTGGATTGGCAGGTGGTGTGTATGTGTCCTTTAACGCATCCTTCGAAAAGACCCATTCAAGGTCCTGCGAACTGGTCCGGGTCAGGAAACTGAAGGTGACCCAATGACGGCGCTCCAGAAAGAGTTATCTCTTTACAAATATGTCAAGATACCAGAGATCCCGACGTTCACAGGTATGATTTTGCTTCGCCCTCCAACAGCACCCCCAAACTGACTATGTAACTCGGCTTTCACCCAGGTGGTGCCATCGGATATGTGTCTTTTGACTGTGTGCATCACTTTGAGCCCAAGACGAAGCCTGTCGACTTTGAGCTCTCGGATCCGCTAGGCATCCCTGAATCCATCTTCATGTTCTGCGATACCCTCATCGTATTCGACCACCTGTACCAGAGCGTCAAGGCTGTCTCGCACGTCTTCGCGCCTTCATCGTCCACCGCGACGGACATACCCTTCATCTATTCGACCGCCGTCTCCAAAGCACGCCGAGTGGCGAAATTACTCCTCGTGACTATCGCGCCCAACGTCTTCCAGACCCCCCAGCCATATATCCTCGACCCCCCAATGCCCGCCGTATCGAACGTTGGTGAAGAAGGATACAAGCGGTTCGTAACCAAGTTGAAAGAGCATATTGTAGCTGGGGATATCATTCAGGCGGTACCAAGTCAAAGGTTGCGAAAGGAGACGACGTTGCACCCTTTCAACGCGTATCGCCAGCTGAGGCAGGTGAATCCGAGCCCGTACATGTTCTATCTGGACTGTGGAGATGTTCAGCTAGTCGGAGCGAGTCCGGAGACACTGTGCAAGGTCGAAAAGAACAAGGTTTACAATCACGCGATCGCAGGCACTGTCAGGAGAGGAAAGACTGCAGAAGGTGGGCCGTGATCACGTTTGTCTGTGCGTGGAACCTCTCTCAGTTTTAAACTATCAATTTAGAGGATGAGGCACTTGGCACTCAGCTGCTTAATTCAGAAAAGGATCGTGCCGAACACATTATGCTAGTTGACCTGGCTCGGAACGACGTTAACCGCGTATGTGAGCCGCATTCGGTCAAGGTTGACGAGTTGATGAAGCTGGAGAAGTTCAGTCATGTTATACACATGACTAGCCAAGTCTCCGGCCGGTTGAGGGAGGGCAAGACTCGGTGAGGATCTGATCTCCAAAGCATTCCATAATACAAGGCTCATGTTCCTTTGTATCACGCTCCAGATTCGATGCTTTTAGGTCGATCTTCCCTGCCGGTACCGTTTCCGGAGCCCCCAAAATCAAGGCGATCGAACTCATATCTGGGCTAGAGCGAGAGCGACGTGGTGTCTATGCTGGCGCCGCAGGACGATTCGACTTTGCGGACGACGAGATGGATGTATGCATCGCAATCAGGACAATGATGTTCAAGGGCGGCGCGGTGTACTTCCAGGCTGGAGGAGGAATCGTCTTCGATAGCGACGAGAACGATGAGTATGTGGAGACGATAAACAAGCTGCAAGCAAACGTAAAGGCGATCGAGATGGCTGAGAGTGAGTTCATTCCCCATAATCTGGATCATCCACCTTTTTATAGCTGAATTCACTACGATACGTGTAGAGCATCATCTGGCCATTCAAAAGAGTCAGAAGAGGCATTGACGAAGCAATCACCCCATGCCCATCGCGCCAATCAAGCTTCAGTGACGTTATTTAAAACCTTTCTTCCGACGAGAGTTGGGGTTCAATGCCGATATGTTGAATAGTGCACAGCTCGATGGAGTGGACTGAAGTACACGTTATCATAAGATGAACCGCGATATGGGTGCCTGGCCAAATTGGGTAAGGCATATCAAGGATCCGGCGCTCCACAAATACAATCCTATTGCAAGGTTAACGGAAATGACCTGCAGCCGAGATGTAGTGTTGCCCAGCCAGCACTTGAAGCGACCTGCGATTATAAAGCCAGGCCGAACCATGACAAGCTCGCTTCCATTAGGATTAACATTGCTGCGTTTGGGTTTCGTCCTACTTCTCCTCTGGGCTTCTACATCCTTAGCAAAACAGGGAGGTAGCAAATTCGACCGGGCGTCTATGGAGCTATTGGGTATACGATGAGTTACTTATGCAGGCTTCTTATACTGTCGTCATTGCCTCTGGCTTCTGGGACGTTAGGGCTATTGCTTCGCAGGTCACCCTGTAGGCCTCTCGTGCCCATTCACTGGGCTTTCACACCAGTTGTGTCGAGACGGTGCCTCGGGAGCGTATTTCTTGTGCCAGCGTCTCGCCATCGATGCTTCTTGGGTGTTGTGGTCGTGATGGAGCCAAGCCTAACTTCCTTCTAACCCTGCTCACGATCACAGCTACGAAGTTCTATTTCGGGGCCCGCCGAATCTACTCAATGGATCACGTATTTTGCAAGCCACATCTCCGTCTCAGAAGGCACATTTGGTTCCGGCTCCACGAAAGAACCGCGCTTTCAACTTCTGATGGCTCCGCTTTCGAACGATGCTGGCCTTTCTCCTTCCCCCAGCTAGTCAAGCTTCTTGACATCTCCCTGAATTTCGTCCATTCTTGAAGCTGTGTTCTTGGAGCTTCGAGCTCATAGAGCGAAGAGTCTTAGGCTAACTAATCGAGCTGCATGATAACCGCTCTGTTGCTTTGGGAGATTGACTTGGGGATCTTTGTATCAGATAGGCTTAAGGTCACCTGACACTTGGGCAGAATGGAATGGATATTGGCTCTTGGAGCTTTTACGGGGCAGATTACCCTGCAATTCAAGCGTTTCCATCATGCACGCTACCGCCCTTTTGTTGATGTTGGAGCGCTCGCTAATTTTATTTCTGGTCTTCTAAACCCGACGCTCTTACTGATCTAGGTGACTTCGTATGACGTCGGAGGAAGACCGTTCTGAGCTCATGACACCCAACGTCAAACTCTGCACGACGCCGTCATCATTGGATCAGGCCTATACAAAAGACTTGTTAAATCCTCTATTTCATCAGCCATACGTCCTGTCCCTTGCAACCTCATCCTTCATATACATTCCAAAGATCCCTTCCACCTCATCGATCATGTTGTTCTCATCGTACCTCGTTTCCGCCGCCACCGCGTTCCTTCTCATCGTCCCAGTTTCCATCGCCGCACGTCCCACCAACGATTTCGAAATCCGCGCAACTTCGCCCAACGCGGCTGTTGCTGCTGCCCTCGCTCCCATCCAAAGTGTCCTCGACACATTTCGGTCTGAAATAGGTGAGCAATCGGGTTACCTCGGGCGTTGCGAACAAGACGGGCCCTTCATGACCATGATATCACTGCGCTTTACTTGGCAGCCGCCAAACAATATTCCCCGGCGTTGACAACGCTTAACAATGCTCTCGAGACCTCGAAGGCCAAAATTACGGCAATCCCAAAACCAACTAAGAGGGATATTGCTCCTCGTCAGACCAACGATATTGGAGCGCTTCTTAACAGTCTCGTCAATGTAAGCTGAAACCTCACATTATAATCGAGCTATTTAAACCTGCCCACCTTCTGTAGGACATCCTTGCCGACATTCGGCCCGTTCTCAATGCCATCAGCTTAGGACTCATCCCAGGCCTGGATATTCTCCTCAATGACATTCTGTAAGTCCAAAAGCGTCTTTCCGCCCTCGGATATAAAGACCCGGTACCCACCTATTGTTTCATCCCGCAGCATTGCCCTTGAGGTTATCCTTGATGGCGTCAAGGCACTCCTTCCGAGCGTCATCGCTCTCGTCGAAGAGCTCCTCGGCGCTGTCGGAGCGCTGTTGTCCCAACTTTAAAAGGGCTATCGTCTAATCAAGGTGCCGCAGATGGACTTATTGTTTTTATTTATTTTGATCCCTTTCCCCCAAGTGATACTGTGATATGGACCTCCCAGAACCTTACTTTGCTTGCTGCCTCTTTGAGTATAATACACGATTCTGTATTATTCTGTATCTCCCGAGCTTACTCTTCGACAGGCAGAAAAAGAATCTACAATTCGCGAAGTGACTTCTGCTGGTTATGCTTAAGTGGAACCACATCGCAGCGTGCATCTTGTGGAATGGAACGGCCCGTCTACCTTGTCAGTTCGCTATGAATGATGTAAAGGTGCCTAGATTTGGATTAAATCGAACGCCCAAGCTTCCCTCTCCATGCACTGATTCTAAAGCTTTGCATCCATCGGCGGGAAAACGGTATAGTATATAGCATAGCATAGACTGATCCACCACGCGGAAAACCTACGACAGGTCCAACGCCTATCAAGGTACTACTCGCAGCGGTTTGGAGGAGCAAAGACGCCTGAATCGGCCGCTGATCGCCGTTGGTTTGGGTCGCCGCTGCTAGACGCCGAACCTGGTCTTTTCGTTTCATTTGGTGGCAATCTGGAAGGAGTTTTAGTAGGGCATGAAATGGCGTCGCCACCCACACGGATTTCAATCCTCATGCATGCATGGCCTGCAGGCAGGTCTTTTGATTGGATAACAGTATACTAACAACTAAGGACGAAAATAACATCAAACTGGATAGATCCAAGAAGCGAGCCAAGCAGAGCCGACACCAAAGCAAAAAGCGACGCGGGCGGGTGTTGTCGGCCTATCGGATCCCAGCCGTCGCCTTCTGCAATGCCCGCTTGATGCCAAGTTGCGCCTTCTTCAATTCGTCCGCCGTCGAATCTTCGATCTCCAACTTCTCCATGGCCTTTGCCAACTCGGCCTCGACTTGAGATTTCGCTCCCCTCTTGATCTTCATGCCGATCTCGGGGGAGGTGATAGTGGATTCGACTTGATGGATGTAGGCCTCGAGGTCTTGCTTGGCTTCGTGGCGAGAGGTGAAGTCCTTGTCGGCCTGCTTGAACTGCTCGGCGTCCTTGATCATCTGTTCAATCTCGGCGGAGGACAAACGACCGACGGAGTTGGTGATGCCTATGCAGTGTCAAGAATTGGCGTCAGTGTGACATGAAGGACGAAGTAGCAAAGAGGAGAGAGCCACGATACGCACTGATAGACGCCTTACGGCCCGACGCACGGTCCATCGCGGACACCTTCAACAGACCATTGGCATCCACTTCGAATGTGGTGACCAATTCTGCCTGGCCTCTCGGCATCGGCGGGATACCATTAAGCTCGAATTCTCCAAGCAACCTATTATCCCTGCACTGCGTCCGCTCGCCCTCGTACACGGGGAAAGTGACAGTGGTCTGGTTGTCCTCGACGGTGGTAAACGTCCTGGATTTGTTGGTGGGGATGGGGGTGTTGCGGGGGACGACAACGCCAAAGATATCACCTTGCATGGCCACACCGAGGCTGAGCGGGGCGACGTCGAGGAGCACGATATTCTCCGTCTTCTCAGAGGTTTGGCCGGTGAGAACTGCGGCTTGGACAGCAGCTCCGTAGGCGACGGCTTCGTCGGGGTTGATGGATTTGTTGAGTTGGCGCCCGTTGAAGTATTCGCTGACGAGGGACTGGATCTTGGGAATACGGGTAGAACCACCGACAAGGACGATATCGTCCACCTAAGCCAGCCATGAAAATCGCGTCAGGGTTTAGCCTCATGTACTTATTCAGCGTCTGAAACGCACCTTTTCACGCGAGATCTTGGAATCCTTGAGGACCTTCTCCACGGGGTCGATGGTCGACTTGAACTGCGCGGCGTTGATCTCCTCGAACTTGGCACGGGTGATGTTGGCGGAGAAATCCTCGCCAGAGAACAACGAGTCGACCTCGACGGTGGTTTGCGGCACACTACTGAGCGTCCTCTTCGCCCGCTCGCAAGCGCTCCTCAATCGCCTCAACGCCCTAGGGTCATCGCTGATATCGTGCTTGGACTTCTTTTGGAACTCCTTCTTGAAGAAGTCCAGGAGGTTGTTGTCAAAGTCCTCGCCACCCAAGTGAGTGTCTCCGGCCGTTGCCTTGACGGCAAAGACACCACCGGTGATGTTGAGGAGGGAGACATCGAAGGTTCCTCCTCCGAGATCGAAGATGAGCACGTTCTTCTCGTTTTTGGTCTGTTGATCGAGACCGTAGGCGATGGCGGCGGCTGTGGGCTCGTTGATGATGCGAAGGACGTCGAGGCCGGCGATGGCACCAGCGTCTTTTGTTGCCAGACGCTGGGAGTCGTTAAAGTAAGCGGGGACGCTGAATACACAAATTTGGTTAGCAAGCGTTTTGCCTCCCTACAAACTCTCCTCCACTAACGTAATGACAGCCTTCTTAACGGTCTTTCCCAGCTTGGACTCGGAGATCTCCTTCATCTTGGTCAGGACCATGGACGAGATCTCTTGCGGGCTAAAGGTCTTCTCTTCATTGAGGTAGTCAACTTTGATGAAGGGAGAGCCATCCTTTTCGACTACCGAGAAGGGCCAGTGGGTCATATCCTACATGCCAATAGTAAGTTTGATAGGTATGAAGCAATCCCAATGATCTGTACCTTTTTCACGTCCGGGTCACTAGCAGCGGGCGAAGTTGCATTAGCTCCATCTCTAAGGGTAATACACAAATTTCTCACTCGAAACGGCGACCAATGAGTCGTTTGGCATCGAAGACGGTGTTCCTTGGGTTCATGGCGGCCTGATTCTTGGCAGCATCACCAATGAGACGCTCCTCGGCAGAGAAGGCGACATATGAAGGGGTAGTCCGGTTACCCTCTGGAATGTCGGATGATCAGCAGTCAGTCAGTAAGATATCTCAAGGGGGTGTATGAGAAAGTGATAACTGACGGTCATTGGCAATGATTTCCACCCGATCGTTTTGCCAGACCCCGACGCAAGAGTAGGTCGTGCCGACTAGAAGGGGGAGTGGATATCTATGAGTTCCTACACCTGACAATAGTATTGCCCAATGAGACTTACGATCTGGATGCACGCCAGGGGAAAGTCACGGATAAGCAAGTCAGTAGACGAATGATTCCAATGCAGTCTAATGGGTGTTCTTGAGGAGGATCGACGCACCGATACCGATGGCGCCGTCGAATTCGTCTTCAGCGGACATTTTTGGGAGAGTGGATCGTTAGTGTAGGTCGTGAGGGGAGATGGAAGAGGTCTAGGGCAGAAACTGAGGGCGAAGTCACAGAAAACAGGCTATAAGCGCGCGGACGCCTGGAAATTTTATCTATGTCAGGTACCGCCTTCCCCGATGGCCAATACTCCCACGAACACTTGTGTATCCAAGCTTGGCCTTGATCCAATCGTCAGTCTCGAAATTGTCGTTTGCATTCCGCCCAATGATGAGAACCTCAAGGCTGCGGCGAACACTGCCAATGGCGCTTAGAAAAGGTTAGCATCTTTACATTAATATCTCATTCCATTCATCCTTCGCCGCTGACTGACTTAGCAGTGTCCACCGTCTCTGGCACCACTACAGTAGCACCATTACCTCCAGATGCCACCGTCCTCCAATCCGCCTCCTACCCGACGCTGCCTCCACCAGCACCTCCGGAGCCGCCATCAGACTTGGACGGGCTAATAGCGTCTCGGAGATGGGAACATTCCATATGTGAGCAGCATATGCTTTGATCGAGAGTTAGACCCTGGAGAACTCAAAACATGCATATGACAGCCGAGCGATTCAGCAAGCTAGGCTCAACGCAGACACGAGATAACAGCTTCCAACCTCATCACCCACTTCATCGACCTGTCCCTCCGAATTCCCTCACACTCTCCGCTCTCCTCGCTTCAGGCGCTCACCTAGGACACGCCGCCTCTCGACTTCGACCCGCGTTCCTCCCTTACGCGTATGGCACTCGCGCAGGGGTCACCATCATTGACCTCGACCATACACTCCCTATGCTCCGACGCGCCGCCAACGTCGTACGCGCCGTGGCTCAGAATAATGGATCTATCCTGTTTGTTGGGACGCACGAGACGCTCCGGCCGGCAGTTATCAAGGCCGCCCAGCGGATGGGTCGGAATGGGTATCAACTCTCTACACGGTGGAAGGCAGGAACGCTCACCAACGCACGAGAGATCTTCGGGGAGGACCTCACACGCGAGCAGAACTATGTCCCGGATCTCGTTGTTCTACTCAACCCACTGGATAATATGGTTCTCATCAAGGAATGCGCCCACAAGCATATTCCAACCATTGGAATCATCGATTCGAACGTCGACCCTCGGATTGTTATGTACCCGATACCGGCCAATGACGATAGCGTGAGAACGGCTGAGTTAATCGTCGGGATGCTGAGCCTCGCGGGGAAGCAAGGTGTCCAAGCAATGGATGCAGCCGGGGCGACGCAGACAGCAATAATACCAGAGAGGGAACGAGAGCCGCCTCGCGATCGATCGCGAAGGAGGGAGGATTATGAATAATGGGCTGGATATTTTGTGCCTAATTTATCACATGATCCTTTCTATATGAACTCCCAGGGCGGATAACCAAACCCACCTCGTCCAGATCATCCTTTTCTTCGACCAGTACACAATACGGCCCACGTGAGCATGGAGGGATTAAAATTGAACGTCTTGGTAGTGTTGCCGGGATGT
This sequence comes from Tulasnella sp. JGI-2019a, assembly GCA_019633535.1. Taxonomy (NCBI): domain Eukaryota; kingdom Fungi; phylum Basidiomycota; class Agaricomycetes; order Cantharellales; family Tulasnellaceae; species Tulasnella sp. JGI-2019a. The sequence continues at coordinate 172,495 of WSUE01000026.1, forward strand.
TTAGGATAGAACCCACGGCTTTGGCTCTGGACGAAATCGTCGGATGATAACTTTGGATATTATCGCCTTCTGATGAGAGGTCTTGTCCGATACAGTAAAGATAGTCACAAAGACGGCCCACGGGTCTAAATCCGGTGCGTCGAAGCGAACTACAAGACATACCAATGATGTTCATCGAGCCAGGGCTTCTCAAGTGCAGCACTGGTGAGCATTAGAATTAGTTTTGAAACGAATGTCTTGAGGCAGGAGAAGTTTTCTCGGGAGCATCCCTGGTGTCAGCCAGATATTAAAGGCTTGCCAGGAGGCCAGGATATGGTCTTGCCGTCTTGAGGTGGCATTGATGAGTTTATAACGTAGTTACTGTGGTATATACGCCGTCTTTGTCCAAGTGCATCTCGATCCCTGGCTCCCATTCCAGATCAGGACCCAGGCAATCCCTATAGTTGGCGAAGACGTAGCGTCGGTCACCAGTCTGGGTGATAGCATAGCGCGATGATTCGCGTACAGTCGCTATATGTTACAATGACGTTTCAAGATGGCTCGAGCTCGATATTTTCGACAGAGCTCTCTCCAACCTCATTTTCCGTCCGAGTGTCTGATGCAACACCACAGGCTTTATACAGAGCAATGGTTTCTTGACAACCGCCTTCATGCAATCGCCACTGGATGTTGCAGGTTGGTTTTTATTGCTAGACGACTCTTCTCCCTCCCCGTCATTCTCTGAACCTGGTCTCGGCGTCGCCGTTGGCGAGAGGCTCCAAATCTGACGTTCTGAGAGACTCGCTTCTGGGATTCGCGGTTTTTGTTGCGCACTACGGCTCTGAGTTGCGCCTCCGGTTTGGGTCATCGCCCCATCACCTTCCCACCCGTCTCTGATTACAAGACTTGCTTCGTGCTCAGGATTGAGGTCGGGTGCGGTCCCAAATTCGGATAACAGTGGCGAAGGACTCCTTCGATAACGCCCCGTTCTCATTCGTGATTTTGCGCCGCGGTGTGGTGGCGAGTTCAGAGGAGCAAAGACGAGCACATCAGGTGATGATGATATGATGTGGTTCGAATGATAGCCTGGCCGTCTATCAGGAACCGCAATGGTTGGTCGCTGCGGTGTTTCAAGCCGGTGCAAGAGATTGAATGCCGAAGGTGTAATCCGTTGTCGGGACACGGGTCTTGAAGATAACGCTTCGTCTTCTTTCTCTTGGATACGTCGCTTGCCTAGAACGCCCAATGCTCTTTTCACATGTCCTTCAAAATGCAATGGCCGTTGTTTCGCTCTAACCCACAGTTCTTCCATATCGTCCCATTCCCAGTCTGATTGCCCATACCCGCATTGCGCTTTCGCTTCAGCCAGCCTTTGACGTAAACCCTCTTTAGTTACGTCGACTCCTCTCCCTAGATCTTCATCGAATGGGAGTAATGTTGATTCGTAAACGTGAACTGTGATGGCAAGCAGAGCGAACGCTATTTCCGGTAGGTTTGTGGCTTGGAGAGCGGTTGCATACGCGACGATGTTTGGAATGTTTAGTCTCGGTTCCTGAACTTGCGCATCCGCAATTGATTGATCGCCGTCTTGATCTTGCTGCGTCAGATGTTCTTCTGATCTGCTGTTGAGGAGAACGTTGAAGCATGCAGGCGTAAAGAAAGGTGTCGATGATATCTTTCGCATGATCTCGACGAGTTCGCGTTCCGCTTTGGACTCCGAAGATTGCGGCGTTCGACCAGTTTGTATTGTTGTTGCTAGGGCAACTGTGCCGATGCATATCACCAACGCCTCAATCGTTCTCTCTTTGAAATCGTGGTTGGTGAGGGGTGCCAACCCAGATACAAGAGTGCAAAGGAGATGAATGTCGATGTGAGGATTGGTGCTTGTCACCTCTGTGTTTGGATCGGATTCGCGTCCCCGTGACGGTGCCGCCATACGCATGCTGAAGATAGCTTCAGCCCATGAACAGAGCAGAGCCCGAAGCGGTCCCGTCAATCTATCGAGCTTAGCAAGGTTCAAGATAAGGTGGAGTTGTGCCTTCGGGTCGGACAGGACGAGGAATAGGCCGTGGACAGCTCGCGACCGCCAAAAGTCAGCTTGGGATTTACTGTCCAGCCGGTGCACACAGTTCGTGACCTCTTCCACAAAGTCAGGTTCCGCCCATGATTGCGTGAGTGGTTTTGACGGTGTGTTGGGCTTTCGGAGAAGGGAGACGAGGTAGTTGGCGTGTTGAGGCGCTGTGATAGGCGCATATCCTCCTCGGGGGGTTATAGCGTATCGAATGAGATGCCGCATAATGATCAGGGACTATATGAGAGCGGAAGTATGCATGAAACAGTCTGTAGTGAGGTTCGTGCAGACACTTACATCGTGCCGGGGTCCAGATTCTAATACCACGTCGAGGCACAGTTCTAGGAGCGTAGGTATGACGATGGGGACGTGCATAAGTATGATTTGGAGGGCGTGTGGGACAAGAGCCCATCTGCCAATTACGAGTTAGCGTCATGGTTATGTAGGTGAGCTCAAGGAACCCGTAACGAACCTGCGGAGATGTTCAGGAATCTGCTCGTAGCATCCATCAATGACTGCGGTCTCATCCTCCTCGTCATCGTCACTGTCTCCGCGCGATCTCTCATCACTCCCGCTTTCATCATCGTCCTCATCGGGTTTTTCTGCCAAAAGCTCTTGGACGCTCATTTCGATGTCCCCTCCTATGATGCCCAAACAAATCTCCATAAGGGAGGGAGGTAGTATAGTGGGCCCAGTGTTCCCATAACACCTCTCCACGATATTCCGAAATGCATCAACTATGGCGTAGATTTTCTGGGCAAGGACGATGGCGGACATCTCGTACATCCGGGCTTGAGGATCCCAACGCGAGTTTGAGCCAACCATCTTGCTCTGAAGACGGGACGGATGAGGTAGAACCGATAAAGGACCGAAGCTGGCGGGCAGAGCATGGTTTGAGGAAGTATCGCGAGAGTTGGTTGTGGGTCGATGTTTTAAGGCCTTTGAGAGTGCTGTGACCTTGCCTCGGAGGGGGCGTAGGAGTCTATGTATCTGAGCTAAGGTGAAGTGATAATTGAGTTGGAGGACAGTATTGCTGCGAGTTCGTTGAAAAGGGGGGGGCATCTATTAACCAACCTGTTCTTACGTGGGCCAGTGAGTATATGGAGATACATGCAAACTCGTGGCTTTACTTACCCAACACAACCCAAGAGACATTCAATGGGTCGCGGTGGAGTCGCCTGAAGTGGGAGGGGCTTTGGAAGTTGACAACAAATGGCGCGCCACCACAATGCGCTGACCCCACGTGACGCATCCAAATTTCTCAACATATCTATCAACAGTTCTCGTGAAACGCCAACTATTCAAGGTAATCTAACGGCTACATGATATATCATGAAGTGAACTTATCTTCAAGGGCCTACAAGCAGTCCCCGACAGCGAACGATCAGTCCGAACTCACACTAGCGGGGCTTAACACTCAATCTTTTCATATCAGGTTCCGCTGACCTCTCTTCTTAGTCGCAACCCCTACCGATTCGGGTCAATCTTCAGTCTTCTTCTACATCTTAATTGCTCCCGATAGTCTTTCGTCCATGTAATTGCCTCGTTTGATGATATGTTGTTGATCAACGGGTAAATAGCATTACTGAGACCTGGTCGCATACTGTATACAGCTGTCTAGAGATTAAGGTGATCCAGCTACAAAGCCTTTGCATGCGTTGGGGGGTCTGAATCGATGGAGACAGGATCAGTCATTAACCCGCGTGCATTGAATAAAGCCTGGGATAAATGTTAAGACGTACCAATAAACTTAGCCTGTTGAGGAACGAGATCACATTAGGAAGCTGGGCACTATTAAAGTGAGCTCATTAACATACCGTGACGAACTTCAACACCTCGTCGATCAATATAACCGGCGCGCTAATGATAAGAACAGCCTTCCATTCGGTCCAGTTTAACGGCGTGATGACAAACAACGACTGGAAAGGACAGGGTGAACGACACGTCAGCTGATAAGTCATGATACCCTTGAAAAACAAGACGCACCGTGAAGAACGGAATGTACAAAATCGCAATGTGAAGGGTCATGCTCAACGCGATTGCGGCAACAAGGAACGGATTCTTCCAGACGGGGAGGACAAGGAGGGACTCGTTCTCCGACAGCGAGTTCATTGCATTGAACATCTCAATGGTCACCAAGATCGACAGGCTCATGGTGGTCGCCCGTTTGGCAAGGTCATTCGTGAACATTTCGCACCCGATCTCAGGGAACTTTGACGCGCAGGCATGGAAATGACTCTATATGAATGGATCGGCGTCAGCAACTGCCGTTAAGAATGTTCTGAGAAAATGGAATGTGACGAACCAGTTGATCAAACGTGATCTGCGGCCCGCCATGATAGTACACGAACCACCATGCATAACCAAACACGGTTGCGCACCCAACGTAGGTGCCAATGACCATGTATCGGAAGAACAGCCATCGGCCGACCAGTGGTTCCCGACTATTCCTTGGAGGGACCCGCATGATCAAATGGTCCGGAGGGTTGAAGCCGAGAGCTGTGGCAGGTAAACTATCCGTAACAAGATTGACCCAAAGAAGTTGGACGGGTATAAGGGCCTCAGGCATGCCAAGCAGTACTGTCAAGAAGATGCTATCAAATCGATTGCTGGACATCAGTCGGTGTTACAAGCGCAATAGCAAGTATCAATTTTACCTGACGACCTCTCCTATATTCGACGAAACTGCAGAAAGAAGTGGTCAGGATATGCTAACTAGTCAATGAGGTGCCGGGTCCACGTACTAAGATAGCGAATGAATTGCTTAGTGTTATTGTAGATCAATCGGCCTTCCTCGACGGCTAGTTCAATTGTCGCAAAGTTGCTATCGGCCAAAACCATGTCGGCGGCGAGCTTCGCAACGTCGGTTCCGCTACCCATAGCCACGCCAATGTCCGCTTTTTTCAGCGCAGGGGCGTCATTAACACCATCTCCAGTCTGTGAAGCCGTTATAATTCAGTACACCATGCAGGGAGAGACTCGAGCACACGATCGGCCTACCATGGCAACTACCAGTCCAAGCCCCTGCAGCAGGTCCACCAGCTGTGTTTTATGACCCGGCTCTGTCCTCGTAAACAAGCTCGCTCGCTTGACAGTTTCGACCTTCTCCTCCATTGTCATTGCGTCGAGCTCTCTCCCAGTCACGCTCTTTCCAGTTAAATCCTCATCATCCTCAAAGATGCCGATCTGCCTGCACACTGTCTCCGCTGTGTCCTTATTATCACCTGTGATAACGATGACCCTGATACCCGCAGCCTTGCAGTTTGCCACTGCACCATGCACCTCGGGACGAGGGGGATCGCGCATACCGACGAGCCCGACAAATGTAAGGCCCACCTCGAACCTAGCATACTCCGAGCTATCCCGACAGTTATTGAACACGGGTGCCGAAGCGGACTCGACGTCTGTGTATGCAAATGCGAGGGTGCGCAGGCCTGCCCTGCCATAAGCCAGGATCTCATCGGCCAACGCAACACGAAGATTGTTCGTGAGAGGGGAGGAAAAGCCGTTGACTTGGATGGTCGTGCACCTCTCCAACACCGATTCCGGCGCGCCTTTGACGAAGAGAATGCCCCTGTCCGTGTTGGCGTTAGTCTGACGACGAGTGAGGACAGACATCATCTTCCGGTCGCGAGAGAACTCAAAGGTCAAGAGTCGGGTGATGGACCCTTCATAATGCGAGCTGACAGCGGAGGTGCGTGCAGATGGCGAGAGGTCGGCGAGCTCCTTCGGGGACAGATTGGCGGACCCGATCTTCTCCACAAGAACCTTGAGCGCCGCTTCGGTGGGTTCTCCAATGTTTGAGAAAACAGCCTTTTCCTATTAAGGGGACGTTATAAATACGAGTGATATGGATACAGATGGCACGTGGACTAGCCTCGTTGTAGACGATGCGGGAGTCGTTGCAGACTGCACAAATCTCGGCGAGCCTCACCATAGACGGTGTCTCAAGCTCAGTGGTCGATAAAACCCGACCTTTTGCGTCGGAAATGGCACCGAGAGGGGAGTATGTTGTCCCCTCTACGACAAAGTCGTCAAAACCGGGAGACTGGTTATTTGCAACCAAAAACTAAAGGGGTGGGCCATCAATATCAGAATCATATGAGCAGGTCGATTCGACTAACCTTCGCGACGCTCATTTGATTCGTGGTCAAGGTCCCAGTCTTGTCCGAGCAGATGACGTTCGTGCAACCAAGGGTCTCCACACTCGGCAAATTCCTCACAATTGCGTTCTTCTGTGCCATCTTTTTCGTTCCCAACGCGAGACACGCGGTGATGACCGCTGCCAGACCTTCAGGGATGGCAGCAACAGCTAAAGCGACAGCAATCTTGAAGTAGTAGATCGCGCCTTTAAGACGTCCGTGATGTGCTGGGTCGGAGAAGTGCCGGATGTTGACGATCCAGACAAGAATGCAGATGACGGTTATGACCTTAGCAAGCGAATCTCCAAAGTCGTCGAGCTTGCGTTTCAAAGGCGTTTTCTCGCTGATCTGGGAGGAGATGGACCGGTGAATGTCCCCAATGGCGGTTCGGGAGCCAGTGTGCACGGCCACAGCACGGGCGCTTCCATTGACAACGGTGGTGCCCTATGCGCAGGCATCAGCATTTCTGGTCTAAGTCGGGGTATTGGGATGGCTACACGCACCGAGAAGAGAATGTTGGTCATGTCCTGCTTGACGGCCTGCGCATCCTTCACTACCCCCGTTGTCTTAGACACGCTGGTGCTCTCGCCCGTCAAGATGGCCTGATCAACGCGGAACGTGCTCGACGAGATGGAGAGTAGACGTGCATCGGCTGGAATACGGTCCCCGACAGCGACGGTGAGAATATCTCCTGGCACAATGTCCACAGCGTTGATGCGGACGACGGCTCCATCGCGAATGACCTTGGCGACATCTGGGGAGTACTCCTTCAGGGCCTACCAACGCAATCGAACGTAAGGTCAGCGGTCTGGAGACTGCACCGCGCGTTTCAGCTCACATCTATCGCCTTCTCAGCGTTGGTCTCCTGGATAACACCGACGGCCGCATTGGCAACCAAGATAAGGAGGATGACTGTTGGTTCGACGAACGCCGTCCAGAGGCTTGCACCAGGTTCACGCTCTTCCAATATCGCCAGGATGAATGAAATGACGGCGGAGGCCAAGAGAATGAGGACGAGCTGGTCCTTGAACTGCTCCAGAATTAGCTCCCATAATGGTGTTGGTGGGTCCTCCGGAAGCTCTATATGAGTGTCGATTAGAGGTAGCCCCAGCGGAGCGGTAAAATAGGATCAGCGCACCGTTCTTCCCATAGAGTTCGATATGCTTCTCTACTGCAGCTGGAGAAAGTCCGGTAGCGGGATTGACATTGAAGTGTTCAAGCACTTGCTGAGACGAATGAGACCATGGTGCTTCCATGCAAAGCCACCGAGTCGCACTATTGCAGAGTCTGTAAAATGAGAAGTGTAGTGATAGTCGTGGATGAAATCTTACAAGGGACACGTCGTTGGAAATTTCGCTTACGTGGCAGAGTGGAGGTAACACGCTTAATGAACGCGAGGATGTTTCTAGAAGGATCAGTCATAGACATCGACCTTGTACACATCATAGTCCGAGTGCGGGTTTTGCTTCCTACAATTGTGGCACAGCAAGGAATTGCCACGCGTCCAGGGCGCTTTCAATCACCTATTTGTGGTAATAGCCATGTCGCCTTACAGCTCTTGTGCGACGAGCCTGGGCAAAGGCTAAGATCGCAAACCAAGTAGTACATAGAACAATGCCGTGAAAGAGATATGAGACCATACAGTGACGCGCGACTAGTTTTCGCTTGTATCCATCTGCTGACGCTTTCTGGAACTCCCAGCGCTGAAAGGTCCAGGTGGAATTGTCAGCCGCAAACACTCATCTATCCGATCAACCAAAGGGGAAATGAACTTACACGTCCGTGTCCAATCCACGCTTGACGCCTTTCTTGGCAGCGTCCAAGAACTTGTCAACCCCGAAGATATCAACGTCTCCCCCAGGAACGATACTGATATCCTTCTCGAATTGTACTGGGCCCTCTCGGATCTCCGCCTCGGATGTGGCGCCATCGAACCCAAGCCCACGGCCTTGTTTGCTAGAGCCCATATCGAAGCGCTCGTTCCCAAGAGCCTTGCTGATACCCTCCTCGGTTCCACCACCGAACGATTCGTCATTTCCTTCGGACGCATTTCCGCGCGCCTTGTAGATAGCCGCCGCTGCGGAGGAACCGTGGAAGAGGGGCTTATCATAGAGTCCATAAGAGTCTTCGTCGGCAAAAGAACCTTGTAGGGATTCGCGGTTGAAGAGCCGGGAATCGAGCATACTCTCCTTGGAGAGTGTTGGTTTGGCCAGACCGAGTGCAATCTTTTCAGATATGTCACGATTCGTCTGCCTGAATTTGAGAGTGAAACGTTAGATGAAGATACTGTCGCGTTGTTAGCGAAACTGTGACTCACCTCGCTAGTTGTCTTGCCCTCTGCTCTGTGCCCATATTGTTCATCCTCATCTCACGCTCCCGTTGTTGCCTCTTCTCCCGCCGCATCTCGTCACGTATCTTCTTCGCCTCTTCGTCAAGTTCATCCTCGCCGTCACTCTCCGCTTCGCTGCCGCTCCCACTGCCGCTCCCACTATCGCTCCCATAGCCGGCCAATGCTGATTTCATAGCAGCTGGCCGTGCAGCCGTTGATGGAGCAGCAGCAGCAGATGTTGGAAGAACACCCCCCCGTTCTTCACGAGCCCGCTGAGCCAACATCCGTAGGTGTTCCTCCTTGCTGGCCTTCTCCTTTTGCGCAATCTTCTGCTGCATAAGCGTCCGCTGCCGAACTTCCTCTCGCGCGTGACGATCCGCAACGTGAAGAGCTTCTGAGAGTTTAGCAAAGTTATCGTTGATATGTACATCCTGTAGCCCTCGACCATCCGCTGCCAATCGCTTGTCAAGCGGGATAGTGAAACCTTTGTTGTTCTTCCAGTTCGAGATACATGGTGGGATCATCCATTCCTTTTGCTCTGCCGCGGTCGCCTTCCTCGGCGGACTACGTAGAATCGGGGGTGGTGGACTCGGAGGACCTCTAGGAATCTTCTTGTGCTTGAATCTAGGCGGCTCCAACGGATCCTCCTGCACTTCCGTCATCTTAATGATCCTTTGTTTCAGTCCACCAGTACTGGTTCCTTGCTGTCCAGGGGTGTATCGTATGAATGCTGCGTTTCCGCCAGATTCGGGAACATTTTTGGGTTGTGCAGCTTTGATACGGACATTGACAAGCGCTTCGAGTGCGGCACGCGTCCGGTCGGCGGTGCTCTGGACTTCCTCCTCAGATGGCCGCTCCATTGCACGGTCCTCTTCCGTGAGATCCGTGCGTTTTTGTAATGGGACAAGATCTTTGAATTGGGACTGTATTTTCCGACCGTCTCGATGACCTTGGGTGGCGATGGTATCGTACCGTACATTGCCCTCTCCATCCACTTGAAGGGCGAGGGTGCTACCAGCCGAGGCCTACAAACAACCAAAAGGAAGAATTAATTAGCTTGGAAATAAAGAAGAGCTGGGCACACCAACCTTCTTCTTGCCCATCTCGAGTGGATATTGTGCGACATGGCATTCGGGATAAGCACCACCATCTGCGAAATCCTCTTGTTTTGTCGGTCGCCAGTCCCCGCGCTGCCCATAAGGTGGAATGATGACTCTCGGGGCAAGTGCCACAGATGTGGTCGTGGATACATCCTCCTCTTCATCATCAGACACAGAAGAGTAAACCGGTCGCGGGAGCAAGCTGATCCGATAGTTAGTTATTGAATAATCGATGGATTCGACGTACTCACCCAGCAAGAGCAGCCATGGATTATAAATTGATTGAGGTAGTGCAGTGGTCGGGTGGTCAAACTCGCAATCCAATTACTGACAATCCAACACACGGTTCTCATCGACTGTACACCCCACTAAAACTAAACCCAACTGGCTAAAACAGTATCGCACAGATGATAAGACAACCAGGAAGAACTAGCGAGAAGCAGCGGAAAATGGCGCAGAACCGTACACGGTATAGTATTGAAGGGAAAAAGTTTACTGACAATGGGTCGTGCTGGTTTCTGTGGATCATTATATTGGATCTGTAAAGCGAGCTCAGTACATTGGCGACAGATATAAAACTGTCAACTCACAAGCTGAATAAATATCTTTAAGGGCGCTTTAAACAATGATGTCCAAAGGTAAATAACATAAGTACTAGTTTTAGGCATCATCGTGACACCATGGTCGCTTTGAATAGGTATTGTAGGGGATCTGCGGCTCCTAGTATTGAAGGGCCTGGTGATTTTTCGGTTATTGAAGAGGCAGCTTCATCACACTGCGAGGCTTTCACAGATCTTTTCAACTTGTGGACCATCTGGTACCGCTACGGACTCCTATCTTGATGGCACTGTCGCACCTACACGACTTGGCGAAAGATTTCGAGCAACTTTTCACGGCAGCCACCATTGCCGGTAGTATGGTGCGATTGCATATTGGCTCAGCAATCCGTATCCCAGCCAAGTACCTCATAGAATCGGTGCGCCAATAGGGTATAATGCACTTCATCAGATCCTCCTAGCGACTCTATAATGTGCGCTTCCATCACATCGATCTCTACACTAAAGAGCCCTTCTACGCATCCAACCTCGACCGGACGCGCCGCGTTCCTGAGGTCCTGTCGCAGCGGCTGCTACGGAAGACTTTGACTGCCTCTCACGGGAGCGGCCGAAGGACTATTACGATTTGGTGAACTGTGGCTCGTGAAGGACCGCCTGCGAGGTCTATCGAAAGGTTACGCGAGGCCCCAAACGATGATCTGTTCATGAAGTAGAACTTGAGATGTCAAGTCCACGTTGTAGCTGCCTCGGCTTGTGGTCAGTGTTGCCAGATATCTCGGTCGAGATTATTAGAAAGGCGGGAGAGTATTGATACACTCCTGGTTTGTGGACAGCGACGCGGTGGTCAATGACGACCTTCCTCTGTCAGAACTTCAATATATTTGTGCCTACGTGGTCAAGCTTACCTGAAGTTACCTCATCATCAGTCGTAGTGATATCGTATAGTCTCCAGTGCGGCAACTAGGAAAATAACGTTGTGATCGAGGGAAGAATTGAAAGAAAATATCCCATCTCTTATAATAATCGACGTTGAGTTACTGATACGACTTTAGATCAACAAAGGAACGAGATATATCACACAGTGATTATATGTAATATGTACCAGTAAACCAGATGGGTAGAATTCGGGCAGCAGCATGCAAAAGAAATGAAGATAGTAGGGCGCCAGATAGGGACGAATACTAGGGACGCCAGAGGTAGATAATCTTAGTGAGCGCCAGATGCTACTGACGAGGGAGCATGCCAATTGGAGATGAACGGTCCCCCAAATGGTAAGGTAGCGCCAGTGGTGCTATGTGCTGCTGTCCCACTTGATATCGCTCCCCCGCTTGGTGCTGAAGTGATTCCAGGCATGACTCCGTTTGTGTGGGTGGCACTCAACGGCCATGGGATGGCTTTGGAAGGTACTGCTTTGATATCCGCGGTAGTCTTGACGTGCACAGCTGGCCTAGAGCACGGAAGTTAACGCTACAGGGGCCGCGAGGCCACAGACAAGATCAACTTACAGGTCAAAAACGTCAGGAAGCTGGCTGAAGATCTTTTGTGACGTGGCCTCGCACAATGTGCGGTTATTCCATGCGCATGGCATGCACATCGGTAGCTGATCTATCCAAGTGGACTTATTCAGCAGGTACTTGAGAGGGTCAAAGGTACCTGCGTAGGCTGCCTCGCGTCGGAGGGAAAGGCTTGTGTCCTTCCCGATACCGCATGGTGCGGATGACGCAAACCTGGTGCACGGAGGAGTATTTAAATCTAGACCCAGTGCCTCCGACTTGGACCGGAACTCCTTCCAGAAAGCGTATAACTTCTCTTTCCCGACCAGGACTCGAACGAGATCTGCGTGCTCAACGTCTCCAAAGACTAGTGATGGCGAAGTTCGGACCCAGGCAGACGTGGCTAATGCGTAGAACGCGAGCGGCAGGAGCTCGGGGATGTCGCATTTTCGTGCAAGTTGGATGACCTGTCCTGCTGGTTAAGAAAACATCTGTCGATAAGATCAGATTTTCGGATTGGCTACACTCACGTCTTCTGCTGTCCCCGGCGTAATAAGCAAGCGGTTCCAGAGCGTCTCTCTCCGAAGACACGTAAATCTTCTGTTTTAGCTCGGAGACGCACCATTCGCGTATGCCATCCATTATATATTTAGTGGAGACCTCTAAGACGCGGCATAATGCGTAAAAATCAAGAGGCTTCCGGCTATAAAATACCAGACACCCAATAATACATATATGCAGCAAGATGGAATGCGTGAGGTATCACTCACGGTCCACTCCACAGCAGCGTGAAGACTGTAACGAGGTCTTCCGATGCATCAGGGACGTGTAGGACAGTTGCTCCTTCATACTCCTCTGCATCGTTTGATGTCGCGGAGAGTCCAAAAAGGTCGATAAAGAAGCTGCTGTGTTGCGCGAGCTGACTTTTAAGTAGACGAAATATGGTGTCGTTGGCAACCAGACAGATGTTCCCGTCTGGATAATAGAACACTGGATGCCGAGTAAGGTCTTTTAGATGATATACTTTGCTCATCTGACAGTAGTAAGACAATGTGCACCAGGCGAAATAGACAAGTTGGAGTGAGTGATGGATAAATTCGTTGCAAGACTGCGCCCAGGGCTGTTAGGACTTCTACGCAGCAGTTCACTAGAACCGCATTTCGATGATTCTAGTTACAGGTCCGATCATTCGACCATGCCATATGCGCGGAGAATCCTTGTTAAAAGCTTCCATGAGTGGGCAGTACTCCAATTGTCTTTGAAATGCCAAACAAAGTGAAGAGAGCCGCGGACCCTTGGCAAGTCCATAAGACGTAAAGATCTACCGAGCTTTAAACAGTATTTTAATTACCGCGAGAGAAGAGCTCCGCGGGGCAACTTCTCCTTTGGCTGATATTCAAGACCTCGAACAAGGTAATAGCATCACAGCAGGACATGAGCAGGATCTAGGATGCACTTATGCTTCACGCCTCTCGCCTGAGCCACTTTCTCTACCATGTCCGCCGAAATCACAATCATGCCGTGTGCTCCAAGCTTGTCTTCGTCTTTCTTTTCCTTCTCATCCACCGTAATAGCCCCACCCTCTTCCGTTCGTACGTTTCCCCTATTCGTGTTTTCGCTGCTGACTTCCGGCTTGACCTCAGCTTGGCGCTTCTTCCGACGTAGCAGTAGTCCGCATTCTTCCATCGCGAATGAGACGTCCTCATGCCTCAGACCCGTTGCTCGAGCAATATCCATCAGCGTACACCGAACAATAAGGTGCGATTTCGTCTCGCCAGAAGGTAGGACCTGCGTATACGTGGTGCGAATGGAACCGAAGGCTGGTTCTGGCGTTCAGCGAGCACGAGTGATTCAGCCAAATACAGTACCAGTGCACAGCTCAATGCCAATACCACACGCACCTTCAACGACAGCAACCGAGGGACCTTGAGATTGCTCTGTTTCTGGTTCGAGACCCACAGCTTCCAGTTCTCCATGCCAGCCCTTAGCTTTCTTCTTCTTGGAAGAAGCAGAAATACGACGAACGTGTCCACCAGTGCGGGGGACGCCGATTGTGGTGGGATCAGTATCGAGAGGACTGGTACCGAGTATGCGACTGAATGCAAAGTCAGTGAAACAAGGCCAAAATGCGCTGGTACAGTGGATTTGAAACCCGTACCGGAAGAATCGTACAAGAACAGCAACCCAATACGCTAAGTAACCTCTCAATCCCAGGTCCGATAAAGGTCGTTCGGGCGTTCCTAGTTTTCCAGCGCGGCGCGACAGCTCATAGCCTGAGAGAAAGTAACCGCCGGCATGTTTAGCAAGCCACGGCGAATGGTCCCAACAATACGTTCTAAAGGGGGTTGCGGGGGAGGACGTACTAAACTCTATCAAGAGCATGCCATAGCCTTTCTTTTGATAGGGCGGGAATGTAATAATGCAAGCTAGGTTCCATTCATCGTACGACACTTTCTCCTATAGGATACTTGATGTCAGGATGTCAAGTATATTTGGTATATAGATCGAGTGGATTTACCTTCGAGAAGAATCCAAGGACATGGTCTCGCTGTGAGTCAGCATCCGTGAGTAGATAGAACAGAACTTGGTAATGAGTGAGTGGGAAAAAATTCAGTCAACGGCATAAGTCAGCGGGTACTACAAGTTAACGCACAGTTCTCGCAGTCGAAAAAGATCGTCTTTACATCAATGAACAGCTTCCCAAACAGAGCAAGGTTCTGACAATAAAGCTGAGTGAGAAATGGGAATAATGTTCAGTAGTGGATATCAATGAGAAGCAAATGAATCTCGTGTACCTTATCAGCAGGTGAAGTGGACGCATCGACTTCCCAAATAGTATGAGCGCCACGTTGGTATACCTTCCGACCAGGAGGATGATTGATTTGGCATTTTTTCTGAACGTACCATGCAGTAGTGTGGTATGAAACCAAAGCTAAGACCAGTGGCCCCTAAATGGATGAGGAGCGAATACGGATTTGGGCTTACCATGTGGAGCTCCCAGGCGACTCCCTCCCTCATATATTTGAAGCATCGATCACATACCCACAGCTTCGTGGGCTCTCCGGGTGCTGCTGCTGTACTTCCGACACCAGAAGAGGCCATCAAAGCCGCCGTTCGGCCGTGAGTGCGGAGCGTGGGTGCTCCAGGACCACCCGGAACAGGTTGAAAGGCGGCTGGCGACCCACGACCCGGAGATTCGGTCCCGGGATGAGTCTGACTTGACTGTCCCCTCTTGGAAGAGAGCGTATGTACATCCATGGCGGATGGGTTCGGGGGGGTGATATCGTCATCAGCTGTTGGGTAGGGGGAGAAGTACCAAGTCTTCATCTGCCAGTGACCAAAGATGACTTGATCAAAGTTCCGTCTTGCGGTGATCCGCTGGTGCTCTAAGAGGGCTTCAGCATCACGCTCCGCATTTTGGGTGGTAGTGAGATGGTCATGATGCGGAGGCGGGGAGAGCTGGCGAGAGGAGGCTACGGAAGTCATGGGATGGACTTTAGGATGTCTCGAAGGTGTTGTGGTTGCCTGTAGTGGAACTTGAAGTGAAGGTGACTTCCCAAGGTGAGAAGTCGTCAGCTTTGCTCTGGTACTTCGTGGCGGCAGAAGACAAACATACTTGAGACCTTCTACGTTTCCTTGTAGTAGGACCAGCACTCCCACTCGCAACGCCATTTGACCGTCTGCCGTCTGCCACACCATCCTCCGGTCCCGCAGCCTGCAAATGTGACTTTTTCGGAGGGGAGAGCAATTGAACTCGGCTTTCTGGGATCCATTCGTCTAGGCGCTTATCCGCATCCAAATAATGGACATAGGCTTCTCCAGGACGTCTTTCTAATACAGTGGCTTGACCTTGAAGCGGATGTGTGTTTTAATTGAGATGATTCGAGAGTATGGTGCGACAACTGCACGCACGTTTCAGCTTCCCTTGGACGACCATGCAGATCTGCTCCTCCTCTTCCGCATGCCCAATGGGCCTCGGGTCCATGCGCGGCATTGTTTACCTTTGAAGAAGCTCTCCTATTTGCCGCTATAAAGCCGGGTCGCGTGTGTCGAACCTGACTCCGGCGGCTGTTTCAGATTTTCTGAAAAAGTCTAAATATTAGATTGGAGTCCTTAGTCAGGCTTTGAGGGCGAGC
Source organism: Tulasnella sp. JGI-2019a (assembly GCA_019633535.1). Classification (NCBI taxonomy): domain Eukaryota; kingdom Fungi; phylum Basidiomycota; class Agaricomycetes; order Cantharellales; family Tulasnellaceae; species Tulasnella sp. JGI-2019a. The sequence goes on from WSUE01000026.1 coordinate 188,302, forward strand.
AAGACAAAGTGGCAAAGGCAGCGAGCTTTCCGTAGACAAATGTTAGACCACACAAATGTTTAACTCCATCTGGTTTTCTGGAACTTCGAGACAAGCATTCCGCGCTGAGGAGGTTTCCATTCACTATCGTCCTGAGCTTTTTGCACTGTTCGGGATCGTATACATTATATTGGTACACAGTGCGCAACCAGAAGCGTACACATGGCTCTCGGTGGCTAGCTACTACACCGCCATAGCTCTCCGCAGCCTTTAGGCAGCATATATAAAGGAGTTTGAAGCGGGGGCGGTTGGCCAACTCATATTACAACCATTTCAATACCTCCACTCCCTGTCATAATCACCCCTTCACGCCTCGAACATAAATGACACCTCCACCGTGGTACTGGGCTGAAGAGCAATCCGATCTCATTTGTGCACCAGATCATCATGGACCCCACACTGATTGGTACTGGAACAAAACTGGAGGTCACTTCCTCGTCAGCGCCATAGGCAGGTATAGGAATTGGTCTTGGCCGAGATACATTTGCGAGATCCCCATCGGATGGCACCAATTCGTTAGACCAGACGTTCTCGGGCAGGGTGAGTATCTTGCGGACTTTCTCCTCTTCGGCTCACACGATTTAAGTCCGATACACCTTGCCTACTCTAGGCACCCTACAACATAGCGTACGATAAATATTATAAAGGACTCTTGGACTTCGCGACTCGAGAGCCCGACACGTTTCGCATTCGGTTCGGTACTAAGTATTGGCATCAATCCATCCACCAGTTCGCCGATCGTAAATGGTTTGAATGGATCATCCAACAACCGTCGATTTCCCGGGTGCACAAGGTCCGTTCCATATTTCGCCCTGTTCTTGCGACTGTCACATATATGCAGAACTGACCTGCTCACTCGCTGCAGTACGAGCCTGTGATCAGAGCGATTGAAACTTGGCTCGAGAAAACCGTAACCAACCCTCTTACCGACGGGGGCCGTTTGCTCGATCCATCCCTTTACGAGTCCGATCTCCTTGAATTCTCTCGTGACGAGGCTCGGAGGGTTGAGGAGTTGAGGAGACTCGAGTTTGAGACTAACTCCCAACGAACAAACTCAACATCGGCCACTGGAGGCCAGACGGCAATTGCGAGTTTACAGAGCAGTCTAGAGATGCTCGTGATATCTAACTTGACACCCACTTTGTGATTCGATGGGGCAAACACTTAAATAGCCCTGCTGTACCAGCTCTTGTCATGTTTTTACAAAGCGCGGTCATAATAAGAACCATATGTCCTCATCCATAAATATATGCTACATACAACGTGCAAGACTGACATAGTCTTTAGAGGCGACGTAAGTTCATACCGTGGCAGCCTCATCAAGCAACTTGAACGGTTCGCCAGTTCCACACATCGACTGCTGTTTCACATCATCGCCGCCGCTGCTACCACCAACATCTTTCGACCCACCACCATCGCCATGCACACGCCACCTCGGCAGTTCCGGATCGTCCAGATTGATGGTCCTCGAGCTCCGCTGAACGCCCTTCTCACATCTCGCCCCAAAAGGCGTCTTCCCATAAGGGGCCTTCTTCCCATTCTCACTGCCGTTGTTATCCCTGATCAACCATTTCCACCTGTGCAGACCCCACAAGGTGGATGTGACGATGAAAATGATACCCATCGCGGCTGTGACTCCGACCGCACTATACGTCGCTGGGAGGCGCTTCCATGCGTAGGCCACGACGCCGACGGCAAAGAGTAAGAGGGACCAAAGGAAGAATGCGACGGGGAGAGAGAGGAACATGGCGAGGATGTCTTCGTCGGCTTTAAATATGAACTCGTCCTTAAAAAATGGATGTGAGAAAACGAGGGATGTCTAGCCAACTCGAGACTGACCATGACAGTTTGCATATCGAAGCTGTTCGTGAGTTGTCTCTGCGGGCAACGAGTTGAAGATATTAGGGTATGTGGTTTATTGTGACTGTGAGTCGCTATGACTGGCCACTCTCGCACCTGATATCTCCAGACGAAAGCCACGTCGATCGAGATCGAAGCGAGCGAGAAGACTAGCGAGACGAGTATCGCAGTTTCTGTGGTGTCTCCCATCCCCTCAACAGACAGAAAACCCACACTCGCTGACAGGATGAGTGTAGCCTATCAAAAACATTACAAATATGAACGATGGCGTTACAAGTAATAGGCAGCCGTCATGCAGACCTACGCACCGGCAAAATCATCAAATTCCATTCCGCGATCAAAGCCTTCAGAAACCCATCCATGGCTTGTTGTTGCTCAGCCCATCTTTTGCTAGATACCCACTATAGCATGGCAAAGACAGATTGTTCAGGGTCTGCATTTTGCCATAATGAGATTTGGGATTTATTACCTGCGTCCACTGGGCTCTACCTAAACGGTGCTTGTACGCGACAGGGACGCCCAAAAGTAGCGTGAAGAGAAGCGGGAGAAAGAAAGCGGACCAAATCAATCGTACAGGATCGAATGTATCGCCATCGAATATGTTCATTTTGCCTCCCTGTGTCGGCTGAAGGAAGTTCATGTTCGGTTGGGACGCTATTGTTGAGAGTTAGTATGTTTTTGGAGCTCTGAGGGAGAGATTTTCATACTGACAGATTACTCCATGTATGCCCTTGATGAACCATCCTTCCAATGGCGGCAGGTCGTCGATGTTTGAGAATGCGTCTAGTACAATATTGTGGTTCGATACCCTCATTGTGGACCCAGATAGGACGCTTAATCACGACTAATTTTAACTCACTAATTCGTGTTTGAAGGATTGTAATCATCGCGTCCACATCTGCCACACGAGTATCCGGATATCCGCTAAGTAAGTGAGCTGGATACGTAGTTACCCAATGAATTAGGTACTTCCTGACCTTAGGAGTGGATAGGTTGGGACATGCACTTACCTAGCCGCCACCGCGTGAGCGTCATCAAAAGCTTGAGGTCTGGATGCACTAAAAGTCGTAAGGCGTGTCAGCATATTACGAGTTGATGTATTGCTTTTCGCAATGGCTTACATTGTGATGCCGATGATCCGGTCGATTTCCTCGACACGGGTGTAGAGGGAACCTTTGTGAAACCCGTATCCACACGTGGCAGTGAAGCAGTGAATCCCGGAAATGACGGGCAAGACACGCCATCAGGTTCCCCTTCGCAGACTTCGCCACCATAGCCCACTGGTTTTGCCCAAGATAACCGAGGCCGAGTGTCGACGAAGAATGGCCGACCCGCAGGGGTGTGATGGCCTTTGATGCCATCAGGCAGCGTCTTTTCACCCGTCGCAGTTCGAGGATCGTCCCATGTTGCTGGAAGTGGCCTGTAGTCGATCCAGAAAGTTTTCCCGTCGGGGTCCACACGAGATTCGATGAGCTGGTGAATATTGTCGTCCATTGTGGCTGACTGGGCCGTTTTGTGGTAAAAGGTTTTAAAAAAGAAAATGTGCCGTGTTTTTCACGTCCAGTTGCAGTTTGAATGTGAGAGGTGATATCGGACAAAGACAAGAGTCGAGGAGAAAAGTAAGGAATGTAGTGGCCGGTGATTCACACAGTCAAAAGAACAGTTGTCGCATATGGATTGATGGTGTGGCGCTGATCATCACATTTTACTTGGCGGGTCAAGTCGCCGCTGTTTCAGACCCTGACGCCTCGGCCCGTTCGGCTCTCCCCAATGCATTAGCGTCAACCTCTCCCCTATAATGCCCCCATCGGCACTGAAACCCACCAGTTCAGCAATTTCTGTGCCGCTTTCCAATGGCGTTCCCAAGGAAAGAGAATTCGTACCTATTTTTCCGGTGGTTCCAATATTATCCTCGACATTCCGTTCAAGGTTACGAACGCGATACACCTCCAGGCTATTATTTGTACGACGAGCAATATAATCCTCACCTCAAATTTCGGCATTGTTTTTGGAATACCACTTATGACACACATTCCAAGAATGTGTTTTGAATGCTGATCATAACGCATGCCTTTGAGCTTAACTCGAGCAAAGATGAAAACAATACATTTCGTTGTCAAACAACTTTCGGAATCCAACTTGGCTCAACAGAAGTGAGCAGTCTGATCCCTATACATTCACAAGTATACGTTACAGCACCCAAGCATGGACAGTCAGTCAACTAGATGCCATTATGGCATGAATCAACGACATGAGGGTATCAACGGATACGCATATGCCAAAAATACTGGAGCAAATTCCGCTAGATGATGAATAGGAGTGAAAAAATCTCTCAATTTTTGTGACATTGCTTTTGTGATCTTTAGATGATATATATTGTTGTTAGTTTCCCAAGCAAATCATCAGAATGTCGTTCCAGAGGTCCACAATCACACATATGGCAACAGCATGTACCACTAGTGCGTAGCAGCTATCAACTAGCGGCAAGACACAGTCAGTGAAACAAGGAAGGGGCTCAGCATCACCAGTGAGCAATAAATCGAAGCGAAAGGGAGTGAGGGGTCGATTGTGAGGTGGGACATTGGCGAAGTCGGATACAGGACATGTACGAGAGGTATAATTAGCTACCTTGTCACCACTCGTAAGCGAGAGTTTGTACACGGGTAGACCGCCTGATAAAAGCCATTTCCCGGCTTCACTATTTTATTTCTCCTTGCCCCCTCCCTTCACGTCTCGTTGCCCGCGGCAGAGCCCTATAGTTCTATACGCAATGCGCCTTTCTTTGTTTTCAATTGGAATTCAGGTGGCATTTATTATGATAGCAACTGGGGCTCCTATGCTGGACCCACCACCGATCCCCACCGCCGTTTCTGAGCCTTCCAAAGTACTTTCTCTCCGGGCTCGTGCTTTGTACGTCCAACGCATTCACATATGATGCCAGTACTGATCGCCAATCATTGACCTTACAGGGCACAGTTATCGTCCGCCCAGATCGCCGAGCTCGCAGAGAATTACCCAATTATAGTAGAGGACGTGTATGATGACACATTGTGGGTACAAACACTGTGTCCCCGACTTTGTGTGAGCCCACCAACGCCCGATCCCAACCTTGCTCAGACAGGAACTTCAGAACCACAAATCTGTGCCTTCGGTCATACAAAGGCAGATATAACATCTACTATACGATTCCTCGAGCCACCGCTTCATCAAAATGTACTTGAGCAATGCTTGGACAAAAGATGACATCAAGAAGGTTGTTGACGGCGAGTTCTCAGCTATCCCAATCCTCCTCATGATGGAGTCCGCATATCGCCTTGAGTGAGCTTTCTCGAGAGTATCAACCAAGCCATTCATATTACTCATCATCGATTGCTGCAGGGAACGTTTCGTCCCTGTCGCTGGTGAAGAAGGGATGGACCGTTTGCCCTTGGACTGGGTGTTACTACACTTCGATCATTTCGATGCTGACGACAAGGTAGCTTTTGCTACGACTGTTTATGGGATGGACCTCTTGCCGCACCAGGAAGATCTCATGGGCATCGTCGGTAGTCGCCAGAGCACCTTGGACCGTTTGGATGCCTTTCGGCAACTCCACGGAGAATCCAAGGCAAAGGCTGTATCCGACATCATTAATGCCTTGTGCTTTATCGGTGGTGAATTCATGCCAAATCAGGCCATGGAGTTGATCGAGGTCATTGCTCTCCTCACCGACCCGGAGAAGTATGATTATATTTGCTTGTTGTTTCCGTTCACCCCACTAATCGTGAACTTCATTCCCTCACAGTCTATTGGAGATCTTGGAGTGAACACATGGACCGAGATTCCTGAATTTGTAGGGCTGTGATCCTGACTCTACCCATCTAGCTGGCAAGCAGTGCGAGAGCCCCGGGTTAAGGGACCACCGCGGAGCTCCAAAGACATCAGGGCAAGATTCCTTGAAGGGGATAGCAGGAACAGAGGAAGCAGATGCAAAAACCATGGAATGATCTCCGGAGTCGTATTATCAAGAAGGCAGTCTCGTCCACCCACGCCGTCTCTAACGGCAGCAGTATTAGTAAATCGAAAGTTTATACATAAATGTCCTACTTGTTCCATCTTGTAAGTGCACGTGTCGATCAGCCTTAATATGCGGCTACACTGATCGCACCCAATGTCAAACCGTCCTGATTTTTCGCGTGTTTGATATCCTTTTGGGTTTCACATTCCGATTATTGTTAGCCCCTCCGTAATAAAGCGTCCGTTCAATCAATACTTAATCTTGCAACGTATAAAGCGCATGAATATCAAAGGGGCATTGGGCTCACCCCAATAACATTTCATTATTGACTCCATCCTACATTAGCCTCCTCAGCTGAATACTAACACGTACCACATGGCCGTGTTTTACCGGGTGTTCGTGAATTGCCTCACTGCTCCCTCATTTCAAAAGTTACCGACTCAAAGATTTGCACGTAGCTACCTTAGTATATTGGGAATGTGTGTACAAGGTTTGGTTACAGAAATCGAGCGATAAGGGTGTTAAGTGAAGCGGATCCGTCGGAAATTCAGCAGAAGATCCACGGATCTGTGTTCAAACAAACGCGCTGCTTCATCAAGTGGCATGATGTTTTAGCTACTTAATATGAGCATAGTAATACCCATGGAGAGCTGACCTGAAACTTTTCAAGATAAATTCCCGCTACCTTGTAGTGGGTCTTTGTCGGTGCTAATGGCCAATTTTGCCATGGCTTCAAATCACCTAGTGTTTTTGAATCCCGTCTCGTTTTAAAAAAAATCGCGGTCTCTTTTGATAGATCACATTCCTTCTTCTATCATGACTAGTGTTGCCGAGAGGCGAATCGAATCGAATCGAAGTGAGGTCTCAGGTACGCTTCGATTTTTCGAATCGAATCGAACCGAGTTCGAAGTCAGTTCGACACTTCGGTCACACAGCCAGGGCCCAGCGAAAACAACTCGTTTGCTAATTGCGGAGTTATCTGAGACGGTATATACGGGATAAGAATACAAAGAGCCTGGTTTATTGTTGATCATCTGAACCTTCTGTGTGACCTTTTCAGAACCGATAGAAAGGTGATCTAGGGCCCTGAGATTAGAGGCCAGAGGAGACATAAAGTCAAAGCGGTTAGTCTTATAATAATGCTTTAAGACCTGCAATCCCTTCATTAGAGGTGATGACGGCGTCGCCGCTGCCACCACCGCCTGCGGATCCCGTGACAAAGGTGGTTTTTCAAACAAGCCAGGTTCGTTGGAACGGACTTCCCTTTTATGGGTCTGAAAATATGTGGGAACCGCGCGGTCGAAGCGGTTGAAGCGGTCGAAGCGAAGTGGGTTGAAGTAGGTCGAAGTCGAAGTGTGTCGAAGTTCCTGACAATCGAATCGAAGTTCACTTCGGGGAACTTCGAACCTCCCGGCAACACTAATCATGACTACAGGCTGGAGTTTGCATAGAATAGCACACTAAACACATAAGCCATCAACACATATTCCTGCCACCTTATTAGTGGGGTCTTTATTGATGCACCACTCGTTTTTCACTCTGGCACCCAAAGCACTGAGATCACGAAACTGTGTGAAAGAATCACGGTGTTTTTCTGTAAATCACATTAACGTATGTGACGCCAGCAGGAGGCAAGCTTCATCAATCTCATGATTACTCGGTTGTATCCAATAACTATATATATATATATTCCTTGAGCTATAACAGAGCATTGTGTCTTGGGTAATTAATCGCAGACAGCTCGTATTGCCTAACTAAGGATTGCGAGGGCGAGCCCTTAAATTTCTACTTAAGGACTCATATGATGAGGTAGCGGGCTGCGCCGTGCTCGTGCGGCCCTACCGACCTCATTTAGGGCATACCAACGCAGTAAGCGATCTGCAATCCACCCTAAAGAGAATCTTGACTATGCTTACTCAATCAGAATGACCACTCGCAAGGACTAATCGGCAGCTATCGAAGGCTACACATTCCTGATCAACTCCGAAACACACAGAAGTATACTTATTGCATATAATCACGGACTGTGAGAGAATGGAAAGCATAGGGCCTCTCAGTCCTGTAGCGCATTCGTTTGAAGACAAGTCCATGGATTTTTCGCCGGATTCCCGACGGATCCGCTTCACTTAACACCCTTCCCGCTCGACTTTTGTAACCAAACGTTGCATGCACATTCTCAATATACTAAGATAGCTACGTGGAAATCTTTGAGTCGGTAACTTTTGAAATGAGGGAGCGTTGAGGCAATCCACGAACACCCGGTAAAATACAGTCAAGTGGTACGTGGTTGTACAATGATCAACTTATTTGAATACACATGTATCTTGTATTAATCGCCTGGGGGGCTCTCATCTTAACGTTATTTATGGTATGGGCTCTTCGCGGTCTCCGACCCTTCATCAATGCCGGCGATGCTCTAGGGTCGGAGTAAGAAGGTCGAAGAAATTCCTGCTTGCATCACCTCCACATATGGACAACGTGTGCCATGCCTTGATGAGGTCTGGAGATGCTCGCAATATTTGATTTGATACCCGCTTTGTGGCCAAATGAACCGGATACTCGACCAGCCGATTATATCAGCCTTTGCCCCATCCCAGTTCCTTCAGATATCCATGTTTCGTCTAGTTAAGTCGAATCTGTTAAGCTCCTGGCTGAGCACATAATTCGGACGATCTTAGGTGACCCATACGTCCTTTGGATAAATGTTTAGAAACCCCAGCTTAACCAGTGACCCTGACAGCGGAAGTATCACCACTCATGGCCGAGGCACCGGGATACATGTTGGGCTCCGCGGCGCCAGTTTCATCCCTCTTCCGTCCACCTTTCGTCCGACGCGGGCCACGCACCGGAGGTGGTGGTCTACCCCACACCTTGATTGTCCCCGGCCGCGATGCAGTAACAATTGACCCCGGTACAACGACGATGCATGACAAAAGATCGCCTTCGACCGCCTTCGACTACAATCCAGAACATCACAGTCAGAGTCAATCTTTCATCAGGCACTCAGATGTCCAGGGGAATTTCCCTCTTACCAAGATGGGTTGGACTAGCGATACCTCCTTCCTAGATGGCGCAGGATGGAATTTAGAAGCATTCGTCGCATGCTCCAGCGTCCCACCAATCGTCCCCATCGCAGATTCATATCCATCGAAGCTGCTCCTCGCACCGACTCCACCACTCGACATATTTCGCAGTACCAACGAGTACTGAGACGACACAGACGACCGGTGGTGATGTGGCGCAAGGAGGCGAGGTCTGTGAAGCGTTCCGCTGGAGAAGTCCCACTAACAAAAGTACACATATTCATTCGAATCAGCAATCTGGAAGCGGATACTGCGACCATTATGACGTACAAGAAGAAGCCTGCAGTCCTCTCCGACACTGGCGAACCTATAGTTCCGACCATCACATCGAAAGGGGTCGAACGCGATACCAGCCACGAAAGAGACGTGGCCCTGGCATCTAGCAATGACGCGTTGTTCTTGAGGGGAGAAAATTGTGATGAGATCGTCTTGCCCTCCAACCTGATCATATCATACATTTCGAGTCAGTAATAGTTGATAGAATTGGAACTGATAATGCGTACGGCAATGAATCGACCGTCCGGAGACCACGCAACGCATGTCAGGGAGCCAAAATAAGAAGCATAGGTGTCCACGAGTCTATAGATAGTAAGTCTTTGCATCAGTTGTATTAAGGTTTCCACTAAGAATGTATACTTACATCTCATTGAGAGCGTCGACTACCCGTAAATACCCATCCTCCGAGACGATGGCAATATATCTCACGTCGGGCGAGAACACAAAATCTATGCACTAGGTTCTTCAGAAGGGATCTCCGATCCATCAAGTTATTGTAACGCACCGACGATGCCCTTTTTTGCCACCCTCCAATGGCTCACGGGATTCTTCGTCGCAGCTAATGCCATCTCTTTCTCCTTATCTTTATCTGCCACAGCAGAATCAGACCCATCCCACGTCCCGCCCGGTCGCGTCACCCACATCTCTTCCGTCGGATCCCATGCAGGTAACGAGGACGATGCTGCTGCGGTCGTCGCTGAAAATGATGCTAATCGGTTGTTCCCAGCCGTAGGCAATTGAAGATGTCGCCCAATGCCGGTGAAAGAAAATGGGTTCGATAGTGCTGGCTCTAATGGCGTGTCGAGGGATGTCACAGCTGTGCTGTCATCTATGGTGGAATTCGTCATGATTGATGGGCTGGGATGGGCCGCCACTGGAACGGAAGAAGCCGAAGGACCTGTTGGTGGCACGCTAGGTGTGAAACTTGCGTCATCCTCGCGCTCCTTGTCATACACAACAATCGTTCCGTCAGCATGAGACGCCAAGAAGAGTGTCCGGGAGCCCGGGACCCAACGAATCGATGTGCAAGGAGAAGATGTTATACATCCCTGTGAGAAGCCAGAATAAGGAATCAGCATCACTAATATCTAATGCGCAGGGGTAAGCTTACTTGCTTGTTCAGGCGAATGTACCGGGTGTTGATGGGATCTATGATACATGAACGGTGAGCCGACCCATAGCAAAGATTGAAAGCGGCGGGGGCTGACCAAACCACATTAGGTCGCCGGTATTGAACCCAATAAGGACATCTAGGCTCGTGGAGGTCGCGGTAGATTGATTCACTGCATGGCAAGTCGGCCAAGCGTTGAAGGTTACGCGTACCGGAGGCTCCTATGGCATGACTTCCGCATTTAGCGCCTAGGGACATCATCTAGACCCTCAGTATACACACCTTGAGCTTATTCGCGGTCTCCATCTCCGTCATGAAGAAGCTCTTCCCAGAATTATAAAACATGAAGTTCACATCGCCCGTTTTAGCCGCCAGATGCTTACTAAATCCCTCCATCGCTTGGTATCGTGTGACGAAGCTGCTTGTAGTGGTCTTCAGGTTCTGCTTGCTCCTGGTTGACTTCTTCTTCGAGGGTAAACCCGCTCCAAGCGTCGGCGAGAATAGGACAGGATGATGCGGGTGGTCCGCGGCTGGAGGCGGCGAGGGATTCCTCGGCGGAATATCTACGGGATCATCCGGGTTGGGGTTCGGATTGTCGCCACTGGACTCGCTCTCATCTTTGTCATGTACTGCAGGGAGAGTGGGCTGGTGCTTCCCTTCCAAAGCTGCTACCTTTTTGGCGTTATGCTTGTCGGACTTGTTGCCGCCAAGGAGCGAGCTGAATGCCTGAGATGAGGGTTGCTTGACAGCGGGGAATGTCACGGTCACAATAGAGACCCTTGTCGCGATCTGAGCTGCAGTAGGAGAGGAGGCACTTAGAGAGGAATAGTAAGAGTGCAGCGCGGGCGGCTTGTGCTCCTCCAGCTGAGTGTAGGCACCTTCAGGGCTGATGAAGGTCAGTGGATCATCCATCTATGAAGCAGCAAAGTTCAATCCAGATATAATGAAGTTAATATGGCGGGTAAGTCGGGTCAGCTTGTCTTGGAGCTCTAGGATGAGTACCAGGATAATGTCGTTGCTCTAGTCGGCAGTCGGGATTGAGTATCGCGTATTCAGGAACGACTAGGAACCGGGGATATCGTCCACCGCAAACCCCGGCGTTAGAATAAGAACCATACAAGGTAATTACTGATTCCTTGTGACAGCGCTTCTGTGATACTTTAGTCTGATGCTGTTGCCAAATCCTTGGAAGTGGTTGAGACGAGTCAGCACGTGAACCCAATAGCCAAACTGGCCAAAGGCCTAGACACGACGATATGTTCCACATCATTCTCCAGCCAGCTCACGACGTAGGCTTGTCGTTCCCGAGGTAGCCACAGTCAAACCGCTCAACGCGCTCTCCTGAGGAAATCGTGATTATGGGCCAACGTTGCGTCGGTCCACCAGCAAGCCTGACAATATCTTGGAGAGATATATCAGCATAAAACCCCGCATATTTATGTGGCGAACTTTGGGATTCATACCTATGGTCTCGCGGGACAGTGGGCGAGAAGTTCTAAGAATCGTGAGAAATTTCCCAATGATACATACAATACAGAATGCGGTCGAGAGCAGGGACACGCTAGAGGCGTAGGGTTTTGGGTAAATAAAAAGGGAGAGGCGAGCTACGATCCCCATTATCTATGAGTCCGCTTTATATGTTTCGTGCGAGAAATCAGGTATTGATCAAAAGAACTCGACTGATGTTACGGAGGGCTGACAATAGTATTTGGAAGGTAGAAAACAAAAGGGCATTACCCACGGGCATGATAGGGAAGACGATTTGGCTTTGATTGGTATGGGCGTAACCTGGGGGAAGGTTGATCCTCAATCACCCTCCCTCGGTGTGGCACCGGAGAAATTCTGTGCGCTCGGGATCTGGCTTGGCAATTCAGTCTATCCACGTTGTCTTGCCTGGCCACAGCGCAGCCATGTTCGCCGCTGGAGACGACGTGGGTGGTCGAAACGGCCTTCTTGATAACACGACTCCGGAGATCATTCCACAATTTTTGCAACTGTTTCCGCTGTTCCTCACTTTGCCCCTCAAGGAATCTTGCTTTGATGTCTTTGATATTTTCCGGTAGTCCGTGATTGAAGGTCTTGAACGTTTCGGGGCTAGATGAGTAAAGGCAGGTTCAGTTCTACAAATCAAAGAATCCCGGTTCATGTACTCACGAATAACTCGTCAATCGTCTATGATGGAATAGAGTTTATAATTAGTGAGATGAGCGGAAATAGCGCGAGTGAATATAATCATACTTCTCCGGGTTGGCGGTGAGAGCGATGACCTCCATCAACTCCGTAGCCTGGTTTAGCGTAAATCGACCAAAATAACCGTTGGATAAGTGATAAATAACGTTGGATACGACCTCCGTCTTCGATGCTTCGTCAAGTTGCTGAAAGGCATTCAGACGATCGAGGGTGTTCTTGTCGCTATGGGCCATGTCAATGAGAGTTTTCTGGCCCGGCAAGAGGTCCATCTCATAAATGGTTGTGACAATAGCTAGCCTCCCGCCGGCATCATATTCTTCGCGGGATAGTTTTTCCCAGATGAATGGTAACTTGTACATCTCATTTGCACGAGCGACGTGCCCGAAACGGTCACTGCAGCAACCGATGGTAAGCGATATGAAGAACTTAACTGGTACATTTGAGAAAGCTCACCCAAGCCGATATCCGGACTCCATCATGAGCAAGATTGGGATAGCTGAGAGCTCGCGGTCGACGGCCTTCAGGATTTCCTCGACTCTCCAAGTGTTGCCTAAGTACATTTTAATGAAGCGGCGGTCCGAAGAATGATAGACTACATGTTGTATCTGTTTCTGTATGGCCAAAGGGACAGATTTGTGGTCCTTGAGTTCCTGCCTGAGCAAGATTAAGGATTGAATACCGATAAGCTGATATCAATTCAGGGACAATCCAAAGTTATACTCACAATGCATCGTTATACCTGTCATCTAAAGCAACTTGGTCCTTCTCTGCAAGCTCGCTGACCTCGCTGGGGATAACTGTGCCCTATAGGGTGAAGGATTGACAGTCAGTAATCACACAGACATTATATGCAAATGAGTTGGGCGTACAGAGTCTGAACTTCAAGAGAAAGTTCATTAAAAGGCTCAGAAGCGGCAATGGGGACCGATGGTTTGCGAGAATGCGATTCCAACGTGACTGGTGGGTCGTCCGGCACGGGAGCACCAGATGCCCTCATGATGAATACAATCTGAAGGGTGGTTGAGAAAAAAGAGACGCATTGGGTATAGTACTGTCGCAGACAGTAGGATGTGAGGGGGGTGGGGGAGTGACAAGGGGAGACAGAATAAGCGACGAGGAGGAATGGTTCATATCCAGCGGTCTACATATACTCTCGCTTGCGGTAAGGCATTCAGTCTCCACCTCTGGGTCAGTTCCCCTTCGCTATTAACCGGCCTCGGTATTATTACTCCGTTTCAGCTTATCTCTCCTAATTTATCAGTGGTGTCACGGACCCCTTTCAGTGTAACACTAGTTTAATTTGCAGCTTCCAGCCAGATATCTATAGGCAAGTGCTGGGACCCTGCCACGCCCTCTAGTTATTATAAACTTTCCTTATCTTCTGTAATGATATTCAGATTCAGCCCAAGCTTAGGACACTAAAAATTGCATCATTAAAATAGCGTGGTAAAAATTGAGGCGAGAGGCGGAGTACGCTTAGGAATTTGTGGTGGACAACGCCAGAACCCTCCTCTCTTTATCCCAAAGCCCTCTAATTCGAATAAAGTGCCACATGTACAGTCTACGAGGAGTCTGTTGAATGAGGTGGTCCAATTTCCGGTTGTCTGAGCAGCAGTAGCCACATGTCGTGTTGTCGAAATTGTCGGTACCATACCGCGAGATAAGCGACGCAGAGGAGAATGAAGACTATGAACCGACGGATCGAGACCAGAATCCCTAGTCAGGAATGCATACAAGCGAGAGAAATAGATAACGAGATCCGAGATAGAATTGAGAATAGATCCAAGAGAGAGAAGTAAATCCAGACGATGATCAAATGCAGGGTGGGGAGGATAATGTGCGACTGACACGCGCTCAGTGCCCCATTCAGTCAACTACGCCCGTAACTCTACTCACCGCGTACTGAACTCTCTTTCTCTCGACTAACGTAAAGCAACAGTTAGCGGTGCGATGTGAATTTACGTCGCCTCTAAAAATAGGCTCTTCTGCATATTCATAGTTAAATCATAGTTATCGGAAAGAACAGCTCACCAAACTACAAAGGTATTGAGCTCTAGCCATTATCCATGAGCTAAAGGCCTTTGAATCAAGGGGGTCTTTTTTCCCCCCGAGCATCATCAGTTGTTCCAATCCGAAAAGGCTGTACTGATTATAACCATTCTAGTCTTACCATGCTCGTTGCCAGCCCAGGTCACCCTCGTCATATTAGTAACCCTGAGCGCGAATTTCCTTCGTTTATTGAGCTTTCCAGGAGGGCTGCTGTGGACGAGAGTCAGCTTGCGCATGAGTAGTTTGGCGAAGCCCGCTCATAAGAGGTTTGTACTACATGATCAATGTTCATGCATCCAGCAATCGTACGCCAATTACCTTAGTGGTTGAAGTACGTATATATTCTGACGAGACACCGTCCACCGCCATTCATCTTATCATTTGTGAATCGGTGGGTTCGAATAGAAGGGGATCCAGCGAGTTAGGCGCCCATAATGGGTATTGGGAGACTCTACAGATCGAGCAAATATTTTCATAAACGTAATTGCCCTCGAAAGCGAGTATAGTAGGATATCGGGGGAACGCCATACTTACCCAACTATTTCATCAGGCCTCAGACTTATGAACTTCGACGACAAATATATATATACCTTACAGCTTCATGCCAGTATCACAACTCTCCAGGGCCGGCTCGTCTTTGCATGTCCCACTGTATGGCGTGCCATCTGTCGAAATATTATTTTGCAACCTTGAGTGATGTTTTGGGTACAAATTATGGTGAGTTGCAAAAGGGAGCGAGTTGAAGTTTGCATCTGAAGTCCGGGCGCAGCTGAAGGTCGGCAAGAAGAAATGCGCACCGACGACAGGAGAGAAGGAATATGATTAGGTAATCAGAAAGCGGAGATCGCCGGTGAACGGTGATGATGCCGAGGATGTCTAAAGGTGTCAGAACGAGATAGGGCCGCTATCTAAGGGCAAAATAGTGGGTAGTATAGACTAATTATTACATCTTTGAAGTCAACCAAGTGGACAGGGCCCCATCAGTGCCACTGGAGCCGTCGGCAGCATTGTTGCCAACTGCCCCCAGCGATCTCCGTACTAGGATTACCTAATCATATCATTCTCTTGCAATCGGTGCGCACTTCCTCCCGCCGACCTTCAGCTGCGAAATTCAATCCACTCCATTTCGCAACTCATTGCAATTTTTATCCAAAACTTCCCTCAAGGTTGCGAATAATATTTCGACAGATGGTACGTCATAGAAAGTAGACTAGCACAGTCAATAAAAGTATGTCATTGACGCCCGCAAAACGCCAGCGATTGGGAATTACAAATCGTGCTGAAGTGATAAAATGGAAACAAAGTCGCTGGCTGCCCGAGTCCCGTCATGACAAATGGCCTCCTTCCTTGACCCTTGACCCAGATACTCTTACAAGTACTTGAAAGTTGTATAGGCCTGCCTTGCAGTACCCTCGCAGTTAAACAATGAGTACATGAGACTCGAGTCGGGGCAGGACGTTGCTGGGTTCTGCTGGTAGTCACCCTTGAAGCCTACAAGAAAGGAGTGGTTTCTGGACTCAGCACTGCTATGCGTAACCTCTAGGCATTTAACTAAAAGGTGATCTCACCGAGACACCAATAGAGAGCTCCGGCCCACCCTCCGGACTGCGCTGCTTTGATGAAGTTGTACACAACATCGTTCTGGTGCTGATCGCCGGAAGCGGTGGTCTCGCCAAACTCGCCGAGGTAGACGGGCTTATCGAGACTGAATGCGGACGCTACAGGTAGGGTTCCTTGATCATTGTAAACGTGAATGTTGTAGACTAGGACAAAAGCCCGTGAGTGTGGGTCGGGATACAGGGATGCGCATTCAAGACTCTCCGGCTTACAATCTAGACCCAGACCGACGTAATCCTTGTTGCTGGTGCCGACAGGATGGTACGAGTCAGATATCATAATCTGGCTAACCGAGACGGGTTTGCTAGAGTGTTGTTTCATAGCGGCAGTCGTAGCCTTGACCCAAGCTTGGGCATCCGACATGGCGACAACGTTTCCACCGCTGAAACTGTAAAAGAGCAAGACAAATATCATCGGATCGGTATCACACCAAACTATAGAGAGAAACATACTAGGGATTTGCAAACCCGTTAAGCTCGTTATAAAGCTCTACAGTAGTCGAAATACTATAGTCAGTCGTGCCACACGAGAAAAACGTTGCAAAACGATGACTGACCCCAAGCGACGATATTAGAGTGGGATCCCCATTGCGCGCAAAGTGGTACGATCAAGTTGTTGATCAATGAGGTCTGCGCCGCGCTATTGGTAAAGAAGTTGGCGACATTGAAGTTGGACCTGGCGTGGTGATTTAAGCAATCAGGTCAACGAGAGGGTCTCGTACGAGCTAGGTTGCTTTTACTTACGTTCCGGGAGCATAGTTAAAGAATGTAGGATACACTTGAATGCCATAGTAGTTCGCGTACCAAAGCATGTTCCAAAAGTTGGTTTGAAACTGGCTAGTCATACCCTATACCGAGTAGGAAGCGATTATGTCAGGTTCAGTTAGTATATATGATGCCCGGGGGCCGGTCGACGCGCTGCTCACCGTGATATAACCGTTGCCATCAACGGTCAGACCTTGGCTTCCTTCAAACATCCACACGCGGACCCATGCAGCACCGATATCTTGGGCAGCGGCAAATGTATCTAATAGGAGGCGGGGCGACAGTCATATTGCGGTTAGAGACGCGTGTGCACCTGCTGTATCACTCACTAGCGACATCGGTCTCAACGTATCCAGTGGTGAATCAGTGGCCATATTGGCCATTGCCCCAGGGCTGATTGACCCCCTGAGCGAATAAATGGCAGCGTCAGTGACACCTCCTTTGCAAGTGACAAAGGTACACAAGACTGCAAGAACCTTGACAAAGGCGGCGACGGAATGGGCACCAGCGAGGATTGCTGTCAAGTTTAAGAGAGTAGCGCAGCGCATTGTAGATGGAAGATCTAGAATCTTGGAGTCTGGTTTGATCTAATGACCAGATACATGGCCTGGTATTTATACCTTCCCTGTCGTCTCGTCTTTGCTCCTTGTATAAACTACTGCCTTGTCGCGACCTCCTCTACGATGTGAAGAATGCCGCTGCTGGCCAATCGCGGGCGTTACCGGCCGCAGTTTCGGGAAAGCGATGAAAGCGGCAGCGATTCGGAAGTCCTCCGGAAGAGACGCTAATTGGTGACAGATCTATAGGTCACACGACCAATGTAGTGAAGAGAGCTCCCTGTCCTGTTCAAGTACGATGATTCAGAAGTTCGCCGGGAGAGACGCTAATTGGTGACAGGTTCACATACATGACAAGCCGAAACGCCGATGTAGTGACGGTGAACGTCCTGTTCTATTTAAGCGCGGGGAATCCAGCTAGATAGTCTACTAGCCTATCGCGAGGCTCTCCGGCCGAGATGCATCCCGGGGTACGCTGACCAGATCGGCTGCGCAATCTGGAGGAACTCCAGTATTTCGTTTGGGTTCCGAACTGATCGGGGCGCTGCCAACGCTGAAGCGACGCCGCCAACACCTCAGAAAGACAAGTTTTCCCGATCCACTAGCTCTGAACATAATTTTGAGCGCAGAAAATTAGCCGGGCCCACTCGTGATCTTGGAACTGGATTGAAACCGCAGTCTTTTATTCCAGTACCGCCGAAACGCGCATTGCAGAGAACTCCGTCCTCGATAGATGCAGAAAGCCTCGAAGGATATAACGATTATTAAAATGGGTACAGATACAATGAAAATCTCACAAGACAATTTGTTTAGATCAAGACCTCGTCACCTCCCTTCTCAAGCGAGCGCAGTTTGATGAAGCAGTCTGTCCCAAAACCATCTAGTGAAACCAGCTCCAAGCCTGATCCTGCGCCAAAATAGCTCGCATACAACCTCGCTAGGGGAAGCCTAAAACACAAGTAGGGTGTGCTAAAGATGTAATATATGTCACCGACGTATTTATCAAGGACTTACCCGTATCCCAGCCCTGCCAAGGTCCCCAGCCCAATCTGAACGCCCTTTCCAGTGATCTCACCAAACATATTCCCAGCACCTCCGCTTGTTGAATCACTCCCACCTATCGCGGCCGCCCCACCCACATGCTGCGCCGCGTATGGGCCACCATCCATTCCTTCATCGAGCCCTGAGGTGTCGCTAGCCCCTCCGCCGGCAGTTGTGAATGCATACGAGAAGATCTTTTTCATGTTTGAAGGGGATATTCCTCCGCCTTGGTCCCTGATCCGTAAGCTCATGTATGCGGGTCGAGCTGGAGAAGGGGGTACGGAAGATGGCGAGATAGTGATGACTACTGGCGGAAGATTGCCGGAGTGTTGGTGGCGCTCGACCGTTGCTCGGAAGGAGTTCTTCAAGACCTCTTCAAAAACAATGAATATTGTGTTTATGGGCCATCAGGATATCATCATTCATGAAGACCTACCGGTAAGGATGTACTCTAGGTGGACGGGGACATACCTAACACTAGATATTAGAATTATCCAACATAGAACTGCATGTGCTCTGTACTCACGCGAAAGTTGCATCTAGCTGACCCTCGAGTTTCAACTCCGGACTCGAGCCGAGCGACGCCTCGCTCAACTCTGAAACGAACCTCCCACACATTTTGATCAAAGCCTTCGGTGATGTCTTTCTGTCGATCACTCCGACGTCCCTAGTTCGGTCGTTGTGACCGACGTCTCGCAAGCTGTATGAAATAGCGATGTGTTGTTCGGCGATGAGCCGAAGAGCGATTCGGTCGCGGATGGCCAAATTCAGGAAAGCTGAAGTCTTTTCTGGCGTCATGTACTTGGTACATTCCTTGAACCCTGCGACGATATTGGCGACAATGTCAGCTAGTTATGGCATGTATGCAGGGATAAAGTAGGTTGTACCTTTCGCCATAATTGGTATATCATCTGAGTGTGCATCGACGAGGTCTTCCAGTCGTCTCGTGAATGCCCAGTTCTCTTCGATACTTCGAGGAATTGGATAGCTTGCCAACATCTGAAAACAGGTACGTAAACGTTGTTGCTGATGTGCTCCCGAAGTTGTAATTATAAATAACTGACCTTGAATCCATCCTGATTGAGCTTGTGTATCCGGGCTATGAACGGGTTCGTGCCGACGATGAACGGCAAATTGTCTAGCGACCGGACCCTCTGCGCCAGTCGTCTAGGGATCTCAGAAAGAGCAAAATTGGCAGATGCAACAACAGATTCAGGGGAGAGTTTTTCCCCGAAGGAGACGACTTGTGCGAGTGGGATGCTGTGCGGAGGTTGGCCTTGGTAACTTTGGAGTAAAGTAGCGATTTCCGGAGGTGGGGGCGGTGGAGTCCTTCGAGTATAGGTCTCCATCAGCCGCTTAGATTTGATGCTCGGCCTGAGCCGTCGAGCGATTCCATGAGGTGTACCAGAGAACATGGTTCAAAGGCCAAGTATTAGTGAGTTGATTCTGTGAAATCAAGATAAGGATGAAGCCGTTCGAGTGGTGTTGCCTCTGTCAGCCGTGGGCTTTGACGCTATTCGTGATAAGAGAGGGAAGAAACAGACGGTCGAGGGACGAGACACGGATCCTGTAATCGTTGGTCGTTGAAATAAACTGGTGGGGTGGCGCGTGATGTAGCGTCACATTGATGAAAGCGGACTCTTCTTGTAAAATCACACTACAAGATCCCTGTGTCAATATCTGGATCTAGACTGCGCCGCCGAGCTATTGACGTTGATATTTCCTGCTCTCTAGCTTCCCTTATCCATCTCATCCCTTAGGTGTACACATGACGACCCCAGCAAGTCCTAGCGGAGAGTTCACAGCGAGTGGCCCTCTTAAACGTACCAAGATTGTCCTCCTTGGTGATCAATCTGTCGGGAAGACGTCCCTCATCACTCGGTGAGCCACGCGACGCCGATAGATATAGCTAGCACCTAATTCATCTACGTCATGGTGTGGGCGCTATCAAGATTCATGTATGATACATTCGACAACACATATCAAGCTACCATCGGCATCGACTTTCTGAGCAAAACGATGTATTTGGAGGACCGGACTGTGCGATTGCAATTATGGGACACTGCCGGCCAGGTTTGTAGCTCCGGCCGGTCCTCATAGCACGTGTAAACTCAAGAGGGTCTCCTTGAACGCTATAGGAACGATTCAGATCCTTGATACCCTCATACATACGAGACTCATCCGTCGCGATCGTTGTCTTCGACATCACCAGTGAGTAATATAAACTGTCAGAGGCTGACTATCGCTCACTCCCTGTGTTACTCTCGCACAGACCGGGACTCATTCCTCTCAACAACCAAATGGATAGACGATGTGCGGTCGGAGCGAGGGAATGACGTGATTATTGTCTTAGTGGGCAACAAGGCAGACTTGTCTGACAAGCGGTAAGTCTCATTATCTTCACTTTTCAAGTCTTATACTCACACTCCTACGTTTTACCTAGGAAGGTAACACATGATGAAGCCACCGCGAAGTCACAAGAGCTTGGTATCTTATTCATGGAGACTTCAGCAAAGGCCGGGCACAATGTGAAGAGTTTGTTCAAGAAGATCGCTATGTCCTTACCCGGGATGGAGAAAGACGGTGCTGCAACGGACGCACCGAACACAAGTACGTATATATCATCACTTTGCAACAAAACGTCTCGCGCGATCCTAACTGCCAATGGGGTGTCCTTTCTCACTCCTCGATCAGACATAGATGTAAAAGCCAACAAAGAAGAAGTTCCAGAAGCATCTCAGTGCAATTGTTAGACAGAGTGTATAGCTTGTGGTGTGTGTGTTTTCGGTCTTTCTCTCATTATTGCACGTAGGTTGATCTTTGTACAGTCGGTCTCCGTCCTGATCTTGTCATGTCCTCTCTGTTCGTTCATCAGCTTACACGTAATATACTGGGTACATGGACCAACATTCACGCATACACCACAACCAACAGTATCACCTATTCAGTCATCATTCTTTTGGGGAAGGCGCTGCATGCTGTGAATCGTGGTTCAATATTCAATGTTGATTCTACAAGACGCGGCGCGTCATGCTCGACCTTCTAGCCCCTATTCATTGTATTCCCAGAGCCTTTTGGGTTAGCATCCGTGAATTGCGCCCACTTCTCATCTTTCACCCTTTTCTCTTCCTCCTTTTCATCAGCGAACCGGGTTCCATCTTGCTCCGAATCCATCGTGAGCTGCTCGTCCGTGGTGGGTGCCTCTTGAGAAGCGGCGCTGTTCCGTTTAAACGGATTATCAACAAAGCATGGATAAATTCAGGGAACGAAGTGATCTTACCCTCCACCGCTGATGAACTTACCCCGCTTCCGCTCCTCTTCGAGGTATTCGTCCATGGTCATCGTTGGGAGCCTGTGATCCGGTCTGAACACTTCGCTCTGGAAACGAGCTCGTTCCGCCGCTGTTCCAGATGGAAGGATTGTAAAGGGGCGTAACGGCTGTTATTGTTGCGTTAGAATGAGTAACCTTATGTGCCCCTAGAAAAGGGAGACTGAATATTATGAACACCCACCCGTCCTTGATTATCCATTAGCGGGCCTCTCCCATCTGGGCCTCCTGTCACAGGTACGCGATCTAGTCTCCACGTTTGATCGACAGCAGCCGCTCCCCGCTCGCCCCTAACATCACTTGCGGCAGAGGTCAAAGCTTCGTCTTGTGGTCCAGCTCGAAGCAAGTCCATCTCCTGCTTCATGCTATCCAATTGGGAAAGTGCCTGCGTCCAAATAAGTCGAAGGAGGAGAAGTGAGATCTCCCGCGCGACATCCTCGTCTTCGTCGTCTTCATCGTCCGGTGCCGCTGCATCATGATTTCCTCGTCCCACCTTGGGTGCTTCCTTGGGTAGTAAGGATGCGATAAGATCGATGTTATTAGGTGAAGCAATTTCAGCGTGACCTCTACGAGCGCGGACGTCCTATATGACACGATGGTAGCAGGGTCTTCGTCAGCAAGTGGATACTCGTGATAAAGGAAATTACTAACCAAGACTTTTGATCGTAACTCCTTTTCCTTTCGATACTGGCTGATCTTAGTTTCCCTCCTCTGGGCAGCGTCGTTCAACGTCATGTTCCCACCACCTCCCATCTTCCGATACAACTTCCTATCTTCCTCCGGCAAAACGTCGTAGTCCTCTAAAAGCTTCATGAAAGTGTGGAAATGGGCCTATATTTAGACTTAGAATAGGTAAAAGTGTTACGGGCGGTGGATGGCAAACGCAAAGAACCGACCTGAGATTCTGAAAGTTTTAACATCCTATCACGGACGCCAATAGTCCTAGTGCGTCCGATGACTTCACCAAGCACATACGGCACGAACATGTACACCAAGTCCTTCGTTGCGATGTCTTCCAGGGTCTCATTATCACTGAACAAGGTGAGAGCCTTGCACCTATTGGATACGCTATTCAAGTCCACGACGGATGACTGAATGAGGGACTAATTATTGCAAATTGAATATGTTATCTAGTGGTGGCGGAGATAGATTGTGGAGAACCCACCTGAGTCTCATCTTCAATAGAGGAGAGATGATGCGCATCTGATGCGGATGAAAGTGCACAGGAGAAGAGGCTGGGAAGGGAGAGTGATTCGTCTGCGCTTGCAGTGGTGGTGGTTGACATCGTAGGAGAAACCTGAAGCTGACTCAGCTCTTGCCCTTTCAACGCCCGATTGCAGAGGATCCACAATAGCGCCGCAGTGAACGTCACATGGTAATAGCACGTGTGAATATCAAATTTGACATTCATCACTAGCAGCCACAAAGAGTAAACCACGGCAGGGAGTCTGTAACAACAAATCAAGAAAGATAATATTGCATGGAGTCCTGGGGTCATCAGTCGAGAGATGGGACATTGCCAGAGGCAATAGTGGTTACACGACTCGGATTAAGGCAAGATATATATGTCTGGATCAGAAGGTTTGGTTGCCTTGACGTTGCAAGCGAGAGTATATATATAGACCGCTTGGTATAAACCATTCTTCTTCATTATTTCATCTCCCCTCCCCTTCTACCATCCCCCTCATGTCTCACTGCCTGCGACAGAGCTCTATAGTCCTATATGCAATACTCATTTCTTCTTTTGTATTCATCATGAGGGCATCTGGGACTCCCATGTTTGACCCATTGGCCCCATCTATCGAATTCTAACGAGCCGCCGGTCCCCATCTCCGGTTCTAAGATTTCTCATGTGCTTTCTCTCGGGACTCAGGCTCTGCACGACCAATATATTTGCATATTATATCAGTGTGGCTACTAACTGCCAATCCTTCACTCTACAGGACACAGTTATCACCAGAACAAGTCGCCGAGCTTGCAAGGGTTTCCCAACCCATTCTAGATGACGTTTACGGCAATACATTGTGAGTACAAGCTTCGGGATTGTCTACGGATTTGTGTGAGCTCATCAGTGTCCGATCCTCAACCTTGCTCAGGCAGGAACTTATGGTTCACGGATCTGTCCCTCCGGCGATGCAGAAACAGATAAAACATCTACGCAGTCATTCTTCAAGCCGCAGCTTCATCAAAATGTACTTGGACGATAAATGGACAGAAGAGGAACTCCGAAAGGTCGTTGACAGCGAACTCTCAGCTATCCCAATCTTGCTCATGATGGAGTCCACATATGAGCGGCAGTGAGCTTTCTCCACAGTATCGGCCAAGTCATTCATGCTATTTACCATCGATTGCTGCAGAGAGTGTTTCGTGCCTGTCGCCGGTGTGAACGGCATGCACGAGTTGCCCTTCTTCTGGGGGACACTACCTCGGGGCTTCGATGACGACAGCAAGCAAGCTGTTGTCACGACCATTTATGGGATGGACCTCCTGCCGGACCAGGAGTCATGCATTAATGTGGCCCATAGAGGCCGAAGCACTTTAGATCGTTTGAATGCCTTGCAGCAACTTGACGAAGCATCTAAGACGAGGATTGTAACACATATTACTTCCAATGGCCTAGTCATAATCGGTGGTGTGTTGTGTAAATTCATGGCAAAGCAGGCCGTGGAGTTGATTGGGATCATCGCCCTCAATGCTGACCCAGAGAAGTACGATCCTATTCACTCGAACCATTTCCGCCTCTCCCCATTAATTGTGAAATCCATTTCCTCCATAGGCGAATGTTAATTGTTCCGTGAGCGCAGGAACTAGAATTCCTTGATTTGCAGGCCGTGTTACTGACTCTGCCCATCTAGCGCCGAAAAGAGGAGGATGCCCCGAGTCGAGGGGCCACCAATCTTTGTCGAAGATATCAAGGAAGGTTTCTGTAGCAATAGTAGCGCGTAACAGCGTGAACAATTCTAAAAATTGTGGAATGATCTCAGGAGTCGCACTATCCTGAAAGCCGTCGCTTACATTCACCCCGATATCCCACTCATAGGCGGCTCCGCCCATCTCAATATCAAACCGTAGTAACTGTTCGCGTTCTGTCCCTGGGAGATATCCTGTTGTTTTTACCTCCTGATCACCATTGTCAGTTCCTCCGTAACATCGGATCTTTTTAACCAATCCCTAATTTCTTGCCCGGAACATGTAAAACGGAATCGTATATCATGGAGTTGCGCAGCGATATGCATTACTACTGACCGGTGATCCTTACATGCGCATGCAAGAGAGCAACAACAGTTTACCATATGCAGGGTACAGTAGCAGTGAGCCAGGCACCCGGGGAGGATGATCATACAAAGCCACGGCGAACATTCGACAGGGCGATCAGACTAGACGGAATCATAACACTCGGAGTGCAGTAGCTCTTCAATAACGAGGGTAGTTAAGAGGGAGTTGGACATAGGAGGATTCATCGGAGTACAGGCTGGCAGTACCGTCGTAGTAAGCGCAAAGGGCGGTGACGATTCCAACGCCTCCATCCACTTGCCGAGAGCTCTGCAGCACCGAGGAGGGCGAAGGTGACGGTGAGGAAGAAGAAAATGATAGTGAGGGCGACGGAGGATTTACACGTCACGAGGAACATGATGGAGGTGAAAGCGAACCACGTCATGAGTTGCAGAATGGCGGAGAATGGATATCAGTTCAATGTTGCCTTTGAGCTATGTGGTGTGGGAGGAATTCACGTAGGCGCCGAGAGGAATCCACCGGCATCGGTGTAAGCGGCCGCTATCCCAATCCTAGAATTGGGCTAGACGATTGGAGCGAAGGAGATTCCGAAACGACGAGGAGGCTAGATGAACGGCGAAAAGCGCGGTTAGCCCTCCAGAATATAGCTATGCAGCGAGACGGATGCTTACCAGTTGCACCAAAGTCAGAAGAACAAGAGCATGAGCGCGGTTTAACTCATTGGACTGTGGTACCGGCGGCAGATCCTTACATCGCGGCAAGCAACTGGATCAAACCTCATGGCCGTTCCGACAGTTAGGTTTGGAGCGGCATTACTACGGCCTCTGTGGTTGAAGAATAAGAGAATTAAAATTATGGATGGGCAGGAGGAAAGGCTATGAGGGGTCGCGTTGAGATTAGCGTTCCTTTCCGTGTTGACTCTAGGGACCACTACCTACAGAACATGGTGCCTGTGTTCGGTGGTACTTCCATCCTGATGAGACGCGTTACGGATGACGTTACAGGGTAACAGGACGTATGGGTTTCATATTTATCGCCAAGTACGCGATGGCCGCTGGTCCTGCCACGCAACTAAACTGGTGTAAATGACTTGTCATCCTAGCTACAAACTAGTGCCACGACAAACAAGGAAGGGGTTCCGCAACACCACTGAATAATGAATCGAGGCGGGCTGGTTACGAGGTGGACGTTGCCGGAGTCCGAGGTAGCGAGCTAAGCGATATATACGAGGCGTATAATCAGTTACCTTGCCACCATTCGTAGGCGGATAGACCTAATATAAATTGCTTTACCACTTCACCATTTTGTCTCCCCTCATCCTCCTCTCACCCCCTTCACATATCACTGTTTGTGACAGATATCAACAGTCCAATTCAACAGTCCAATTCCACAATGCACCTCTCTTTATTCTCAACTGTCCTTCAGGTTGCCTTCATCATGATGGCATACGGGGCTCCATCACTAATCGCCATCACCGCTTGCAAAGTAATTTCTCTCAGGACTCGCGCTGTACGTCCAAACCACCCACATGTAACGTCAGTACTAATCTCCAATCCTTGACCTACAGAATACGGTTATCCCCTGCACAAGTCGCCGAACTCGCAGAGAAGGAACCAGTTACATTGAATGACATGTATAATGGTGCATTGGGAGTACAAACGTTTTGGTCTCTGACTTTCGTGTGAGCCCACCCAATGTCCGATCCTCAATCTTGCTCAGGTGGGAACTTCAGAACCACAAATCTCTCACTCCCCGGATGCAAAAACAGATACAAAACCTACTCTACCATTCCTCAGACCATGGCTTCGTGGAAATGTATTTGGACAACACTGGGACGGTCGAGGAAACCCGGGTGGCTGTTGGTGACCAGCTCTCGGCTATCCCAATCTTGCTCATGATGGAGTCTGCATATAAGCCGCAGTGAGCTTTCTCAACAGTATCAGCCAAGCCATTCATACTGTTTACCATCGATTACTGTAGGGAGTGTTTCGTGCCTGTCACTGGTGTGGATGGCATGTACGAGTTGCCCTTCTTCTGGAGAGTACTGTCCCAGAATTCCGATATCGATAGCAAGCTCGCTGTCATCGAAACCATCCATGGGATGGATCTCTTGTCGGACCAGGAGTGTGCGTCAATGTGGCCCATAGAGGCCAGAGCGTCCCTGATCATTTGAATAGGCTACAGCGATCTCATGAAGCGAAGGCGAGACTTGTAACCGGGACTTACTACTATCCTACAATACGACGGCACGATGTGCCCACTCACATCAAAGCAAGCCACGGAGTTGATGGAGGTCATCGCTCTCAGCGCCGACCCGGAGACGTACGATCATATTCACTCTCGCTGTTTCCGCTCACACCCCACTAATCGCGAACTTCATTCCCTCGCAGGCAATTATCCTTTTCGTCGTGAGCACATGAATTGAGATGCCTTGATTTGTAGAGGCTGTAGTGCTGACTCTACCCATCTAGGGATGAAAACACGTTCGAGTCCCAGGTTAACGGACTATCGTGGAATATCAAAGACGTCAAAGAAAAATTTCTTCTAGGGGATAGCGCAGAACAGCGGGGACGGTTCCGAAAGTCATGGAATGATTTCCGGAGTCGGACCATCAAGGAGGCCGTCTCTTCCATCCCCATGCCCACCCCCATTCATATTCCTATCCACACCAATGTCAAAGGTGGTGCAGCGACAAATACGGGTGCGATGCCGACAGCGTTGGTAAATCGGGACTGGTGAGCGCGCGTGACGTTCATCCCTGACATCAAAACCGTCCTACCTCCCTTGTTCATTTTTTGTTTTTGTTTTTGTTTTTTTTTCACCTCCTGATCATCGTCGTCAATTCCTCCGTAGCGTTCTGTTGTTTTTTTAATCAATACCTAATTTCTTGCCTGGAACGCGTTAAAAAGTGGACTCATAGATACTGGGGAACCATCGCTCCTCTCCAGCCCAAACTCCCACAATTCGACATCTCTACGCACAGCGCACATGTTCTTACGATCGACCACATTTTCCGTATTGCATTTATCGCTGGGGCAAATGTTTCTACGTGAGATCCTTTCGTCCCACCGTCCTCGCCGAGATCATGGAGTTTTGGATTATTAAATTTTTTTTTTTTGCGAAGTTCGTTATAGTACATGAAATACGCACTTTATTCACAGATTTTTTCGGTGTCGACATATCTCATGAATGCTCGCTGGCGGACGGTTCGCAACGTTGACCTATGATGATGCTATACTCGGGTGGAGCGCTTCGAGTGAGATGAGCTCATCACTATCGATCTACAACGCGCATGCAAAAGAGCAACGATAGTTTTATCATATACAGGTACAGGAATCTACAGCAGTGAAACCAGGCACCACTAGGAGGAAAAAAGGTTGATCCGAGTGTAAAGCCACGAATTAGACATTTGAACACCGCATCAATGAACACGTACAAAGAACAATAAAAATGGCAAGTGGACCAAAAAAAAAAAACGGGGGAGTATGATGACAGAGAATAAGCAGAATGACAAGTGATCAGACCAAAATGGGAATCACAACACCCGGGAGTGTAGGGTGTGCTGCCTTTCAATAGCGAGGGCGGTTGAGAGGGAGGATGGGGAGTTGGACATAGGAAGCCTCCTCGGAGTACAGGCCGGCGGCACCGGTGTAATAAGCGCAGAGGGCGGTGACGACTCCGAAGCCTCCACCCCACTTGCCGAGAGCAGCGATACCGGAGAGCTCAGCGGCACCGAGGAGGGCGAAGGTGACGGTGAGGAAGAAGAAGACGGCGACGAGGGCGCCGGAGGATTTGAACGTCGCGAGGAACATGATGAAGGTGAAGGTGAACCACGCCATGAGCTGTGGAATGCATGTCAGTTTCCCCTTTTTGTCTTTGGGCATGGGTAACAGTGGATGGGACGTACGTAGATGCCGAGAGCGCTGTGGAATTCACCAGCATCGGTGTAGGCAGCCGCAATCCCGGAACCAGGCCAGAAGATGAGGGCGAACGAGATCCAGAATCCACCGTACGACGAGAAGGCTAGTTGGACGGTGAAAAGGGGTGATTAGCGCCCAATAATATAGCTGTCTAGGGTGACGGGCGCTTACCAGTGGCACCGAAAGTCTAAGACGAGTAGGATCGAGCGCGAGTCAAGTTAGCGGTCCAACTCGTCAGTCAAGAAGTTTGGGGCATGGCACTTACATTACCAGCGGCGAACTCCCACATGCCAGCGAGCAACTGAACGAAGCCTCCGAGTCCGATGGCCATGCCGACGATCAGATTGGGAGTGGCGATGCCACGAGCGCCGAGGTTGAAGAAGGAGAGGATCAAGGTGGTGGATGCGAAGGAGAAGAGGCCACTGGGGATCGCGTTGGGATCAGCGTTCCACTCGGCGGTAGCTTCAGGCAGGACGCGACGACTACTCACAGGGGGCCAGGGTTGGCGAACTTTCGGTGGTAGGTGGGGAAGCCAGGCTGACTGACATCAGCGGAGCTCCCATTGCCGTTCAACTGGTTCATCTTGATAAGATCGGCGGTGGAGTTGGACATGGATGTGTGATGTGGTTTGTATAAGGAAGGAACGTGATGTGTTGTGTTGTGGAAGGTAATGACAGACTGGGATAGCTGTGAGCTAGTTTGCGAGAGGGGGCAGAGGGAGAGAAACTGGATACTTTTGTTCAACACGGTACGACTGCGTGCGCTATATATGCTTTGGCTGTCTATTTTTTTTGTCGAGGCGTTCTCTCATCCATTGTCCTGAGCCCGATAAGACAAGTTACTATATTCGTTTAGCCCCATGACCACGAAGCGTGTCATAAAGACTTGCATGTTCCTGCAGGGTAACTCAGCTCTGCCTCCGAAGTTATAAAAGCAGGGTAGCAAGGCCACTCGGAACCGTTCAAGTCGGATTTACGGTGGTGTCGGTCTTTGTCCAACGCCGCAACACCACCTTTTAGCCCGACAGAGGGTGTGTCTCCAAAATAACACTTTCCGTTCGTCACCCAGACGACTTGCCAACGCACCGATGGTTACCACCGTCATTTCAAAAGGGACTTTTGATTGCCTCGGACCGTTGATTGTTGCGTGCACATGTGGCGCATTGCTTGAGCTCAACGATAAGCCCCTGAAATCAAGCCACGATATTCGGATGCTCTTGGTCTCACTTTCCCCTTGGCACCCCAATTTTGGTGCCCTTGGCATTTGCATAAGTGCAAAGTTTTAAGCTTTCCTTATTGGACTAGCGAAAC
This sequence comes from Tulasnella sp. JGI-2019a, assembly GCA_019633535.1. Taxonomy (NCBI): domain Eukaryota; kingdom Fungi; phylum Basidiomycota; class Agaricomycetes; order Cantharellales; family Tulasnellaceae; species Tulasnella sp. JGI-2019a. Next base: position 218,678 of record WSUE01000026.1, read on the forward strand.
GCCGAAAAGAAGAAGCGATCATCTTCCCGAGATCAATAAATTGCCACCTGGCGCTCAGAACATGGGCGCTCGTGGCGTCATTGGCGCTATATACGGAAGGGTTTTTCCGCTCATAGCGGGTGTGTACAACGCCGCCGCCCAAAAAAAAAAAAAAAGTGAGGGCGGCACAATCGCGCCCGCACAGCAGCCTATTTTTATGATCGCCAAGCCTAACCAAGCCGAGCATTTTCTGCCACGTTTCATTGTTGCCCTTGTAAACTGAAAAAGTTGGGACAGCCCTGAGTTCCTTGGAGAAACCAGTTGGAGATTGGTACCTATCGCGAACCGAGAGGGGCAAAGAGAGCACACTCAAATGGCATCGGGAGAGAACACACGCAAGGAACATCAATAAGAGCTGTGCCGATAATTCTATCAAACCCCAAACTCTGACCCCTCCTGTCCCTCATCTTCGGGCACATCGATTTCCTGCCAATAACCCCTCGCCCTCGCCCATTCGAAGATGATCGGCCACCTCGAACGCACCTCCTCTCCAGTGAATGCAACCCCGACCTTTGACCTGCGAGCATGCCCTTTGGCCATCACGATAAGGTCGCGCCGGAGATGCGCATGCGGGAGGAAGAACCGGAGCGATTGCGGTGACTGTGACTGGGTATACATCTTAGAGTCCAACGCCCCGTGTGGGGCACCTGATGTCGGAGGGTATGCAAGCGGCGTGACTGTGTCGATGAAGTATGAAGTCGTTTTGGGGTCCTTCGTGCCCTCCGTTTGCAAAGGCGATTCGGGGTCCATGACGGAGCCGTAGCGTGTGATATATGGTATGACGTTCACTTCCTCGATCCATGCCTCGGGCACGACCGATTTCGCTTTCCGCCGAAGGAGGGCGTCGTCGGCGATGGTGACGCTCATGCGAATGCTGCGATCGCCATCGGATGGCTGTAGCGTCTTCCTCCTCACCTCCACCTCCGGAGCCTTCTTTTTCACCCCAGATTCTTGGTCGCCCTCCTTCGAACTTGATCGAGAGTCGCCGCCGACATTCGATGTGCCCGCAGCGGTCGTATCCAACATCGGCACAGGTTCCACCTCTGGCCCGATCGGTTTTCGACACAGTTTCGGATCCTTGAGCGTCCAATTCCATCTACGTCGCGTCGTCATCTTGTTAAGATCGGCATACGTTCGTATGACGCCTCCACGCGCGAGGTTGGTTCTAAGATTGAGTGTATCGCAGTCGAATTCTGGTCGATAAGAGTGTGATGACAAGGGAAAAAAAAGTGTCAGCTCATAAATGTGACCTTCAGAGGACAAGCTGGAAATCACTCACGTAGAGCCCAACTGGCCTCACATACCCTAACCTCCTCCGGGTCAATCAAGCCCTGCATAACACCCAAATCCAACAAGGCGCCCATATCTCCCGCAGACACCATATCCTTGACCGTCATCGGAGAAACCACATCTTTCCCTTCCTTATCCGTGAACCTCAACACATTCTGCGCCTTGTCGAACCAGATGCAGAATACGACGGTGACCCCAACGGGCCAGCTCGATAAAGGTAGGTTGACGTGAAGTTTACCGTGCGTGGGGGAAATGGAAGATAAACGGATCACGCGAGCGAGGATGGCTTGGAGGTGTTTCTCGTTGCGTCGAGTGATTGTCCAGTAGCGGTATTCGGGCTCTTCGTCGGTTGGAGGGAGGAGGGTGTGCATCCCCCAGTCTGTAACAAACGCGAAAACGGTGGAGTTATTATTATTATTTGTGGGGTCGGCCAAAAAAAGAAAGAAAGAAAGAAAAAGCAAAAGGGAGGTTATCACTCACCAGGTTTCGCAGGATCCCTCGAGGATAATTTGATCTTGAATCCACCTATGAGATCACGGAGGGCCTTGTGATCTGAAGAAAGCAATCCTTCAAACCACAGTTTCCAATCTTCGAAACTTCCCCCAGCAAACCTCCCATCCTCCACCTCCCCATCCTCCAATCTACCCAATCGATCCATCATGTGGGCGAGGTAAATATCCTCCCTATTTCGCATCGCAAGCTTCACCCTCATCTCTGGAGAATGCGTCGGAGACTTTCCAAGCACGCGTTTGGCCAATTTCCAATGATCTTGATTCGGGTGATATTTGAGGAAGATCTCGAAAGCGCCATCGTAACCGAGTTCGCGGATGGCGTTGTAGTGGGTGAGTGGGGAGTTGGGTGAGGTCGAGAAGAGGTTGCGGTATAATCCCCAATCTGTTGGGGGAAGATTCGGTTTGACAGAAGAGCTCCCAGAAGGAGTGGATTCTAGGGGGTTCGAGGATTCGTTGTGTGAGGCAGCACTGGAGTGTATCCTAGATACATGGCTGACGCTGGGAGATGGCAGTGCGAGTACTGCTCGTCGTCCAAAAGTGAGGGACCTGCACAAAAACATTGCTTACGGAAATTGCCGGTACGGCCTTCTCCTCACATCGAGGCATGTTCGGCGCGATATCCGTGTTTGTGGGCCTGATATCGACGATATCGTACGTAATCAACATCCACCTCTCGCGGTTCCCTCCACCAACATGTCAGGCTCAAGGAGGTAGCAGATCTCTTGAATATAAATCTTTTATTATCAAGTACTGTACATAAATGCTTTGCTTAAATTTTATTTCATTTGTTGGCATTTTTCGGTTTCCATTTGCACTACACTTGTACAACCATCCTTGTGCAGCATCTCTATTAACCTTTGGCCTTTGGGTGACTCAGATATCACACACTCTTCACACATGACTACTGATTGTGATTAGAATATATTATTGAATAATTCTCAACAGGCAGACTTGCCTGGGGCACTATGGGCTCCCCCCCTTGTGATACCTCTTGTGTCCCAAATATCAGATCTTGAATTCACTAGAATGAATTATAGTCTGCCCTTTGAAAGTAAATAGCCATACACTTGCTCTTGAATGTGTCATATTGTATTTGCCCTCATTGCCTACATTTGCCCTATGCGACTCCACACCAAGCAAATGCCCATTGGTTTACATTCAACCTGGCAAAGCATGCCAAGTCCCCAAGTCAACATTTGTTATGTTTGTTCATTCTACCCACGCACCTTGGAAAGCCAACATTTCTACATGTTTGAGTATCTACATGCGTGGGGAGGAAGTCACCGTTAACGGGGTTATGTTCAAGTTCTATGTGCGTGCCAAGGAGCAAGTGTCTGGGCGAAGTCTGATTCCCACACTGCAAGAAGCGCCCCCTAAGAGTTTAACCACTCAGCAATCGTTC